>APFE030369505.1:0-25272 GCA_000404065.3 Pinus taeda
TTGAGGATCAATCCTTTTCCTAGCAGGCTTCTTGAGGCACATGTCTTTGATGGCTTTAGTGTATATGGGAATGTCTTTTATAGCTTGCAATAGCGGAATTTTTATGTAGACATTCTTGAGCTCATCTAAGACATCAAACTGTGGTATAGACAGTGGAGGTTTGATTTGGACCAATCGGTCTGGAAAAGGTGGATGCAATGGTTGCATTTGTTTATCTTTGGTATCATTGTTTGGTTTCCTTTGATTTGTCATTTCATTTTCATTTTCTATGTTTTCTTCTCGCTTATCTGTTATTGGAGAATCTTTTTGGAGTATCTTACCAGACCTCAAGTTGATATTTTGCAAGGGTAGTGTGGGGTATGAGGTTCCCTCTTCTACATTGTAGGCTGGCCTCTCTGGTCTATTATTTGGATTTGGGACAGTTTGAGCAGGAATTTGAGTGGGTCTGGAAGGTTGTGAGTTAGCTGGAAATTGTAGTTGTGGTGGATTTATTGGTGGAGGAGCAGACAGTGCTTGTTGAGTAGGTTGAGGCGGATAAACAACTTGCTGAGGATACTGCTGATATGGTTGAGAATGTGATGGATACGGCTGATGGTATTGTTGATATGGTTGTGAATATGGTGGGTATGATTGAGGATATGTATGATAATATTGAGAGTACTATTGAGATGGTCTCCATTGTTGCTGTGGTGGTTTTGGAGCTGCCATGGCATGGGTACATTCCTGATTAATGTCTACATTTGATCATTTACAGGAAATTGCAAATTTTGGATTTGGGAACATACTGAGGTGATGGCCTTGGCTGCATGGTCTCTTTGTCCCATGTAATAAACGTTTTCCATCTCGCATTGGATGCATAATAACAGTTCTGCAAAACCTTAACTTTAGGACAGTTAAATATATCATGATGTTCAGTACAGAAAGCACAAACTTGGATGTTTTCTAGTAGGCAGTGTTTTAATGTATGTTTCTTCCAGCACTTTGGGCAGAAAATAGCCATTATCTGATCTTCAGCTTATTGTTTCTTTTTAGCTTTTAAAGTGTCGATTTGGTTCCCTAGTGTGCTTAATAGATCTGTTTTAAACTCTTCTAACAGATTCCCTATTTCAGCCCTTGTGACACTTGCTGAGGCAGACTTTGTGACTTTAGATGATAGGGTTCTTTTTCCCATTTTAGCTTTGCTCCTTGAATACTTTTCGCATAAGTCAGCGATTTCTTCAAAGGGTAAAACAGAAATGTCACCTTTTCCCATCAGGTTAAGGTCATCCATGTATTCCTCTCAGATGCCTTTCAAGAATATTGTGCGGACCAGATCAAGAGGCATAGTTCGGTGTTTGGATTTTTGTAAGTTGTAGACAAACCGTTCTAAGTATTCCTCTAAGGTTTCATCCTCTTGTTGGCTCATTCTAAAGATGTCATCTTTAGAGTCTTTGGATCTACAGTAGGGTTGATATTTCCTTAGAAATACTCTTCTCATGCCATCCCAATTAGTTATAGCATGCTCACCAAGCCTCATGAACCATCTTAAGGCTGATGCCTTTAATGTCGCTGGAAAAAGTCTAAGCCTATGGGCATCATCCATATAGCCATATGTTCGACATACAATGTCAAACTCGAACAAGAATGAGTCCAGATCTTTTGAAGCCATACCATAAAAGTTAGGTAGCATGGATGGAGGTATGTTCTTCATTTTGATCTCATCATCTTCTTGTTGTTCATGTATAGGAAAAGGAAAAGTTGACTCTTCTTCATCTCTATGTCCTTGATGTGGTACTGATCCATCTCCTTCCTCAGCCATCTTAATAGGTTTCTCTTTTTCAGAGTCACTTGTTTCAAAGAGGTGATTAAAGAAAGATTGTTCGGTCACTGTGCTACTTTCTCCTTGTGTGGAAGACCTAGGAAAGTAATTCTTCTGCGATTTATGTGTTAATAAAGTTTTCCTTTCGATGAGAGTAAGTCTCTGTCCTGATTTTTGTTTATCCTCTAATGCTTGTATGATGACCTCCTCAGCTGGTGTTGAATTCCTTAAAGAGTCTGCTCCTGATGATGATGGGTTAGTTTTTGAATGGCGGGGGGTTTTTATGAATCTACCCTGACTGTCTCTAAATCTAGGCATAAATGAACATGATTTTTAACTGTGTTTTTGTTTATTGAATTTTTTTTTCTCTTTTAAAAATCCTTTAAGTACGCCTCCCCGGCAATGGCGCCAAAATGTAGTGTCCTATCTAGGGTGCTAGACTAGGCTATATTTATTATTGACCAGGGTGCGTAGACTTAGAGGCATGCATCTAAAGTATATAGACATAAAGGATCGTTATCTGAGTCTAATCTTCCTAGTTACAACATTGTCATTCAATTCATTATCAAACTAAAACACACTATATATCTCTATAAACCAAGATTCAATTCATTTAGCAAACCAAAATGCTGTATATCACTATAAACCAAGATTTTAGTCCCCTTACAGAGACATCATACATAAAACCTCTGTTTAGCAAATACTCAACATTCATTAACAGTCACACAAAGAGATATAGAAATTGTAAGCATAGAGTTCATGACAGTGCTCTACAAGATAACAAGGGATCGAATCCCTGCCACGATATGATTCACAATCTCAGTGATGATCTATTCAAGCGCATTCATAAACATAAAGCATACGCATATTACAAACATAAATCAATTTTAATCACTGCGCATATTTAATACCCTAACTGTAAATGAAAGAACAAAAGTATACCACGTTACGCAGGGCCCGTCCGCGTTCCAGAGGTATACTAGACTGTGATCCAACGATTACGAAATCAACACAACGAAATCGTGACTGTAATGCAAGTCTTTGATATTAAAATTCAAAACTCTGTTTTTGAAACAATGATAATGATAATAATAAAATGACTGACTCAGAACTGGGTTTTTATATCGTTTTACATCCCTTGAAAATGAATGTACATTCATGAGCAGGGTGTTGCCGCTTTTACCATATCACGATTTTTGAAAATGTTTCTATCCTATACTAATTTCAAAAAGGAAACAAACTAAATCAACTTAGGATGCGTGCTGTTGCTTCCTTTGTCGCCAACATGCCATAGTTTGACCTTCGTTGATCGCACATGTAGGAGGGTTGATTCTGCTGTGGGATAGGTGTTCGTCCATGCTTGGACATTCTGCTTTTCATCCCTACCCTTCGCTCTAGCCTAGCTGTCATGCCACATGTCAAACAATAAACCAATTACAGGATGTTGGAACTTCCTGTAGCCATTTTGCCAAAAATTCCTAATTCGTTAACATAAAACCCCTAAATTAATTCCAATGCAATTTAATAGCTATAAGACTATTAACTAATCAATTTCCAAGGGATCTGAGAGATATATGATGAAAAGAGGTAGGCAAATGACATGTTTTGGGAGGGAAAAAGGGGTCATGGAATGGTACCAACAAACACAATAACACTTTCTGTCAAGGCACCTGATCAAGTTAGGGAATTCAACTTTACCATATGCTATCAAGACATGACCACAAGTAGTAAGAGATATAGAATATCAATCTCATAGTTATACCTCTAACATCAAGGTTACCTTGCTTATCATGATCACTGAGATCAAGTTAAGTCATTCAATAAATATTTACAAAAACAACAAGAGTGAAAATCTCTCTTTTCATATGATTTCATCATTCTTATCAGAAGCATTACCAGTAGTATCACGTATAAGAGTCAATAAGCTATAATTCTATATGAAATCCATCATGAAAATTATCATTTACTAGAGTCAAGGTGATATCGTTCTTTATAGAATTCAAGAAGATCAAAATTTTCAACACCAGGTGCACCAGTTCAGCATATAAATCCAAGTGACATTCATATGCATGTATGAGCCATCAAATAAAGAGACATTCTCATCATACCTTAGGGTTTACCTAGCCATCAATGTTATTTCTCAAATACAACATACCATGCATATCTTGTGGTATTCAAATACTTGTGCACCTTTTGATTAGACATAGGCTGCTAGGAGCACTTTGTCATAGTTCCTTTTGACCTTTTCCAGCTCTAACCATCCTTCCTGCAATTCAAATAATCCTCAAGAAGTATCTATCTCATCAAGGAGGTTAGAAACATCCATATACTCAAATACATATGTAGGAAGTATAAACAATGAGCATAATGGTTAGATCCATAAATCTAAACAAAAGTAAGAGGCATCATAAGTCAAGAAATACTTATCTTCAATGAGAGGTGATCCTCTCCCTCTTGAACCAATCTTCAAGAGTCACCAGTGTCCATGGTCCATGTTGTCACTTAGAACTAAAAAGAACTGATATATGTAACTTTTCATCCTAGCCCGATGACAAAGGTTAGTGCTAGTCTATTCTTGTTTTAATTTTTCTGCCCTTAGATTCTGAAGTTTTAAAGAGGTCATGAGTCAAATTTATTCTCAGTCCCCATTGGTTCTCCTCCACCCACCACTGTTTCATAGTCACGTGTCATCTTATGTCAGTCACTAAGTCTTTTAGTAATTTCGCAGCGCATATATATTATTAAAGTGTTTTCGCAGCGCTTTTATAGTTTAGCAGTTTCGCAGCGCAATCCCGATTAGGCAATTTCGCAGCGCATCATTCAAATTTAAAACTGACAGCGCTGCGAAATCATGGATTCGTACATTTCGCAGCGAATCCTTCCCGAAATGTCAAGTCCGTTAGGTGAGTTACAGGCCGTGTCTTCTCATGTCAGCTCATGTACCCCTCTTATCACATTTCACCACTCATTACCATTATCACCACCACTAGATCTGTTGATATGCACAAATCATCATTTCCAAGAAAGACCACTGTGCATAAATCTTAATGATGGTTGTAAATCTTGCATGAATGACAAATCTGCAAGATTACAATTTGAGATATTTTAAACGGAAAGATTTCAAGTTCAAATACAAAGATAATCAAGCGAGGCTGAATTCAAATTAGAAGCTGAATCACAATTCAAACCAGAGCTGGTAGTCATTGTTTGCGAATATTTGGAAAAATCAATGGAGAAAAAGGAGCACAGATCCGGCAAATGTCTAAGGACCGAGCCTGAAGGCCTAGATATAACACTAAGAAATAAAGAGGTGGAGAAAGCATTCAAAAAGGCTGGGTGCTGGAATTTTTGCAAAAAGTTACAAGGAGGACACGCACAGGTAACCAAAGAATTTGCGCTTAACTTCACAGGCTTGAATTCAAAGGTAGCTATGATAGAATTGCAAGTTTCGCCAGAGGTGATATCTACTGTGACAGAGATCCCACGAGGACAATAGAAATGGTTTAAAAATTTCAAATTTGACATGAATCCTTGCAAGGAGTTCTTAAAGAATGAGTTTGTAAATGCAGATTTAAGTAAGGCAGTGCCCAGGAGTTATGTCAAAGAATATTATGCTCATTTACTCACCTGCATACAAAAATATCTGACTTGCAAAGGAAGGTATAACAAG
This sequence comes from Pinus taeda, assembly GCA_000404065.3. NCBI lineage: Eukaryota > Viridiplantae > Streptophyta > Pinopsida > Pinales > Pinaceae > Pinus > Pinus taeda. The sequence goes on from APFE030369505.1 coordinate 5,469, forward strand.
GTTTACTCATACCATTTTAAGCTCCTTTTGCATTTCACAGGGAAGGTTTCCATAGACTTACCTTTTTATCTTTTCCGTAGTTTGAGTAAGATGTGTGATAAGGTACAGCTGAGGAAAGAGGATTGTGAAACCTCTTTGTTTCATCATGGTTTGATTAAACTATTGGTTTTAGATGAGCTCCAAAAGGTAGACAGATATTGGAATTCATTCATTTTTATGGCTGGCTTCAAAAGCCAGACTGGCCTCAGTCCTCTACCTGCAAGAGATTTTACAATAGCAGAGCTCCAAACAGAAGCAAGAGCTAAGAGAGTTCCAAATTCACAAGCAAGAAAACAAGTGAAGCCACTCATCATTCAAGATCCACCTCAGCAATCAACTAAGGAAAAAGCTCATGGTAAAAAGACTGTACCTGAAACAAGCACATCTGAAGTAGTCTCAAGGAGAAGAACAAGAAGCCAGATGACTAAGGAAAAAGGTAAAGTTGTAGCAGTTGAAGAAAGTCCAGTTTCCAAGGGAACCCTAAATGATTTATTACAGGCTATTGACTTTGAGCAGTCTCTACCAGTTCAAATTGAATTGATACAGTTAGAACAGGAGAGTACCAAGAAATCCAAAGCCTAAAAAAGGCTTAAATTTGATGAGCCAGTTGAAAAATTTGTTTTTAAACCTAGAAGGCCTATGACAAGGAGATTCCAACAAGTACAGGAAGCACTGCCAAGAACAAAGGAAACAAGGGAAGGGACACAATGTCAACAAAGGAAGAACATAGGCAAAAGAATCATTACACCCAAAGAAGACAATATAGCAGACCTGAAGAGCAAATTGGAATCAGCTAAGCATGAGATTGCCAAATTGAAGAAATCTGCTAGAAGACATGCAGTCATACAAGCAAACTATTATAGAATTAAAACTCTATGGGAAGAGAATGCAGCTGTAGAAGTGGTTGATTGTAATACACAATTTCACACCTGGACAGTGCCGGCAATCAAAGAAGCCAAGTACATCAGGATGATTAATATGCAACTGAGAGCTGGGAATAAGGTTATGAAGAAACAAATAGAAGATCTGAAGGCACAGCTAAGCCAACTTAAAGGACCTGCTAAATGAGTTTACATTTCAAGTAAGATTTTGTTTCGAAATTTTGATAAGTTTGCTTGATCTTACCTTTCTGAAGAAACCTAAATCCCTATTCAACTTTTGGAAAGTCTAAAAGAATTTTTGGCAACCAAGTACTCGATTAATAAAGGTCTCGGGTTAAAAACAAGGTTTTTTAAACAACTCAGCAGTTTCGTAGCGCGCTACGAAACTGCTGAAGGTGATGATTTCAACATAAATCAACCAGTTTTGAAGCAGAAGCGGGAAAATTTTGAAGGACAGATATATACAACGAGACATCTAAAGTTACAGCAGCCAATCAGACTAGCACAAGTGGAAATAAATGGTTTGGATCAAAAAGTTGCATTTTGTCATATCATAAGAAAATTAAAGCACGGATCAGACAGCTTGAATGCGTTTTCCTTTTTTTGTTTTCAAGACAGTGGATGACACATCATCAAATCATGTTTCATAACAGTGGACAGCACATCAATAGATGTGGCCACCGTCATATTTTGAGGAACAAAAATCAAAAACCGACTTATGTGGAATTGAAAACCATAAAGCCAAGAAGCAAGGATAGTCTACTAATTTTTCTGAACAGTGAAGAAGATACAGCATTCAAGAGCAGCGTGGAGCATTGAACACCCATCTCAGCCAAACTGAAAGAGACCTAGATGTCAAAGAAAGGGATTATCTTAATCAAAGCCATTATGCATGTAATATGGAGTTAGAGTCATATTTGATTTAGATCTCTAAAAAACTCCAGTCAACACTTTGTTGTATTTATTAAGTAGTTAGAGTTTAAGAGTTGTCAGTAATAGAAGTAGTTTTCGAATTCCCCTCATGCTTGAGGAGGAATCTCGATTAGTTAGAATAAGAGCTCTATATATAGCTGAAACAACAATGTAATCAGGGTTGGAAATTTTATGAAAAGGCTGGTATTTGGCTTATGTATAACTCTGTTTCAATAATACAAGTTTGGCTTTACTTCTCAGGATTCATGAGGGATATTTATGTTCAGAACATGTGATGTTTTCCTTTTCCTAATTCTTGCAGTGGTATGGATGTATAATCACTCAGAATTCACTGAATGTGCTCTGACTTCCTGTATACATTTATAAACTGTGTGGTCCTATATGAGTTTTTGTTTCTAATGTTTTAAATGCTGAATGCCCTGACTTCTATGTAAGGTTGAATTTATTGTTATATTGAGATGTTGTTGACTCCATAAGCCCAATGGATAGTTGTTAATGTGTTTCCACCATTCATATTTTTCACAGTTATTCTACAAGAGTTAGCCATCTTATCTATAATCAAAATCATTAACCCATTTAGAGAGAGCCCTCTCAGGTTGAGGAGGCTAAGCCTCAGCCTAAAGTAGGTTTGAAATAGTTAATTAGAATCAACCTGACCAACAGCCTATCAGGATCTGATTTTGAGATAACAGTCCATATACCAATGTTTCCTTCAATTATCCAACCAAGCCTACTAGGGATTATCCCATCAAATCTTTCACAAGTGCTTGAGTATCTTCACATTGACCAGCTAGGTTCCATATCTCATATTTTTTCCATAAACCAGGGTTTTCTCTCCAACCCTAACCTTATAAAATCCATCAAACCCTAATAATCAAGTTGCCTAGGGTTTTCTTCAAACCCTAGATTTTTTTTAGGTCTCCACCATCCTCTTCTTGCTTCCATCAAAGGTGTCATCATCAGGGTGATCTCCATGGATCTTCTTCTGCTCAACTTCGATACCATGTTAATTTTTCATAGGGCTACAATGTTCTTTGCTTTGATAATTGCATTTCTTCATTAATACATTAAGTTCACCCCATATCATCAATACATTATTTAGAAATCTACATCATTATTCGTCAACATATACAATTATATAGAAAGAACAACATCATCATCAGTGCAACGGACATAAAGGAACAATAGAAGAAAAGCATACACACACATAGAGACATCAGGATTGGTCCAAGACCAGGGAAAAACCCACTATGGGGAAAACCCTTGAAAATATTCTTCTTCTTAGATCATCATCAAATGATTCAACAAAAGAGAGTATAATGATCCATAACTTTATCTATGCAACAAAACAACTATGATATATGTGAAACATATCTAATCATGTTTATAATCACAACCCTGATTATGAGGAATGTAGTGTGTTGTCATTAACTGTAGTCAACTGCTAGATATTGTTGTCACTGTGTTGAACACTGTTGAACACTGCTTTCACTGAGTGGAATCTTTGAAATACTGAAATCTCATCTTTGAGTCCTAGAGGAAGGGAGGAGGGGCTATGTGAGCATTTATAGTAGTCCTGGATGCTCTATATAACACTGGAAGACTGCATCTAGAACAAATATGGATGCTCCCAGGTAAAATGGATGAGGGTGTCTAAGGTAAACATTTCCCAGATCTACCTCAAACCCTGGATGCTCTCATAAGGCTTATGTGTTAGAATCTATGGAAGCTCGGATGCTCCCAGGACCATATTATGCATGTGTCCAGGGAACAAACTGAGCAGCAGAAATCCTAGCCTCCCAGACGCTCCAATGAACATTATGTGCCAGCATCCAAGGCTCCCTATACATTGTCAGGACCATATCGTTCTTGCATCTAGAGACAGAGATAATTAGTTACATGTTAGCATCCAAGATCCATAAAACCCTAGATGAGTGTGAGCTTCAACCTTGTAGTTTTGGACCCTTTGTGCGAGCTTTCCTCCACCAGACCTGTGTGAATCAAGACAATAAGAGAAGAGAATATGGCTTGATCAGTGCGTCCAAATGAGCTTGAGGTATATTCTATTTAAAGTATTTCATGAGGGCCCACTTGGGGTTGAGGCCGACCTGTCCAAATTAACATGTGCTTAGGGCCAACCTAACCCAATATACATGAGTGAATAAATAAATTCAAAACCCAACTTTCACTTATCAAAATAAGGTGATATTTAGGTTGATTTTGGTCCTCTCGAAAGGAGGAATCTAATGCAATCATCATCTCAATCATCTGAGTTATCCAAGGTGGAATTTGATTGCAGTTGCAAAAATTAACAAAGAGAACTTTTGAAATGAAGCAATCTGCATGAGAAAGTTGATGAGCAGCGACAAAAGAGGAACATAGTTGAAGAGGAGAAGCAATGAACATTTGCAATAGACTTGAAAACAAAATTGTATATTAGGTAACCAACGCTTTTGACTTGATATTGTGATTGAGATATTGTAGTCACTTTCTATGTTGTAGCTTGATAAAGTACAGGTTGTAACCTGTTGAGTTGGGAGCCTCCTGTGGGTTGTAGCCTACAGAAACTTTGTGGTTGTTAGAGCTCCCTTTGAGGTAGGAGCCTCTTGTATGTTGGATCCTACAAAAATATGATGTAATAAGGAGTATTAACTTTCCTTCACATCACTTTCAACCTAAAATTTGTGGTTTTCTCCCTTCAAGGTTTCCCCTTGTATATGGAGTCTTCATGTGTTGGTTCTCGAATGTTCTATGAATGTTCTTGAATTTTTGATAAGTATATATGCAAATTTATCTCTCTAACAAATGCAAAAGGAGACCAATAATAATAGAGAATATATATAAACCATTAGCTACATAAGAAGAAAATTAAGTTGAGAAAAAATTAAATTTTTTAAATTGTTGATTCACCCCCCCAAGTAATTTCCAAACATAAATATCAAATTTACTATTAGAGGGTAGATATTTGGGGCCTATGAACAATGATATTGGAGGAGAATTGTCACTGTAAGAATGCAGATTTCTGGAGGCTGATGTATAGTGGTTAGAATAGGCCACTTCACTATGAGAAACCAGATTCACGCAGCCGAAAACTGTAAATGTTTTGGAGTAGTAGAACCCTTGTGAGCATTTGATTACAGGAGGAAAAGGATCTGCTAGGTGTCAAGGACAACAAGTGCAGAAAGGATTGATCTATATGATCTAATTTAGAAAGTAAGCTATGTGTTTGTTCTTGTCTTTTTTTTTTGGCAGATTATAGATCTCATGTTGTAGACCAAAAGCCTTAGTTGTATATTATGTATGTTAGTTGTATTAGAGGTCGAGGGCCATGATCTTTGGTACAAGATCCCCATGATTCTTTTATTAATGTAATAATAAAATAATTACACATTAGGCTCATATATCTATGCACTAACTTGAATTCACTACTAAATATTTCTACTATGCAAAGTGCTAAGAGTTGTGGTATTTCAATATGTTTGTGATCGTGTTTTTAGAAATAGACCTAATTCTAATGTGCTAAGGAAAAATCAACATGGTATCATACCTACTTTGAAGGGACAATGGATCAGAGTGCGTGTAGGAATTAGAGTGAGACAGTGAAGGTTTTGTAGACTAAGAGGGAGTCTAGCTTTAGAGGGACACTGCAAAGGATTGTCAACTGCCCTATAAAAGTTTGAATCATTAGGTTCAAGAAATTTTGAGAGGTTTTCATCCCATGCAAGGACAATCTTGAACCATGAGAGATCACTTATGGTGGTGTAAGGAAATTCATAGATCCTACAAGGATAGGTAAGGATCATGCTAGAAAATTCATGTTGCGTGTCGGAATATTCATGCACCATGCAAGTCAATGCTATGCCTAATACAAAGAAGTCATGGCACATACATGGATGGATATGGATACAAAAGGAAATTCATGAATCGTACGAGGAGGTGATGGATATGCAAGGAAAGTCATGGAGCTAAAAACATGAAGGGAATAACTTCCTCACTAAGAGGGAGTGTTATATTTTGGGCAGCTCAGAAGGTATTTCCAAGAGAGGACAACCCACAATAAGTTGTTTTTTGGGTGATTTACCCAAAATGGGGCTTCGGACCCAAGATGAGGTTTAGGACCAAAATAAGTAAATAAAAATTTAGTCTAAGGGTCAAATAAGTGAAAACCTTGGATCTAGAAGGTTTCCTAAGTGACCCAAGGAAAATTATTTAAAGAGCCTAAGGTGAGGTTCATGAGACAATTAAGTGCAGGAGATATGTAGCTCTATTATTCCAAGAAATTCCTAGGAGGGCCTATTTCTACTGAAGGGGTCCTAGAGAGTCTTGTTCTATGAAAATCGTCAAGGGTACAATACTGTCAAGGGTTTGAAGGCTTGATCTAAGGTCAATGTTGAAGTTGTCACATGTTCTTTGTTAGTTGTTGTGAATATAAATCTTAGAAAAGATCAAGGGCAGAGCTAAACACTAACGATCTCATCTCAAGAGTCAAGTTTGATAAGCTAAGGGAGATCCATACGTCAGGAAGAAGCCACAACCTTAGAGAATCAAGTTAATGGTCTAATTTTCTATGCTAAGGAAGGCTAAGTTTATGCTCAGATAAGGGTTGAGTTTTTGTGGATATTATTTTCCCTAGTAGGGCTTGGTTTTGGCCATGTTAAAGAGGTAAAGGCACCAAGTTCTATGTGCACATAATGCCCTGGAAGATGTATGAACTAGCTATTTTTACCACCAAAAATTTATGCACGTAGGATCTATTCTCTTTCATGAAGAAGGGAGGGAGTCAAGCCCTAAAATGAGGTTGGTATAGCCTTAATCTAGGTTGCAAAGAGGTCTCAAGAGAACTGTGGTACCATGTTGGAGCCTTGGTCTAATCCAAATCATAATGGAGGCTAAAATATGCCTCAAGCTATCTAAGAATGTGGGAGCACCCACATCACAACGTAGTTAGAGGAGGTTACCAGATTAGTACACTGGCTACATGGCTCTGATGAGAGAGAGTGTAGAGATTGAGCCATCCTCATTTGAGGAAGCAATGTCGAAACTAATATGGGTTGATGCCATGGTTGAGGAGTATGACTCCATTATTAAAAACAGTGTTTAGGAAGTGGTCCCAAGACCAATAGACAAGTCGGTGGTGAGTTCCAAATGGATTTACAAGGTAAAGAAAGCATCATATGGGAATGTACAGAAACACAAGGACATATTTTTGGCCAGAAGGTTCTCTCATGTGGAGGGAATTGATTACGAGGAGACCTTTTCTCTAGTATCAAGGTACTCTTCAATCATATCTATTCTAGAACTTTCAATGAAGATGGGATGGAAGACACATCATATGGATGTGAAAACAACATTCCTCAATGGTGTGATTGAGGAAGAGGTGTACATTGAGCAGCTAAAAGGATTTGATACCTTCAAAAGAGATTTACATGTGTGAAAACTCAAACAAGTGTTGTACGGATTGAAACAAGCACCTTGTGCTTGGTACACCAGGATTGAAAGTTATTTCACCAGGTTGGGCTTCACCAAAATTGAAGTCGATGTGAACCTTTACCATATTTTGGTTGAAGGTAAATTGTTGATTATATTATTATATTTCGATGATTTAATTCTAATAAGGGATGATAAGCTGGTAAAATATTGCAAATAGGATATTGCAAGAGAATTCCATATGAAGTACATGGGGCTAATGCATTATTTCCTTGGTATGGAAGTATGGCAAGGAGATGAGGAATTGTTTGTCTCTCAAGGAAAGTATGCCAATGAGATACTAAAGAAGTTCCACATGGAGAGTAGCAAACCCATGGAGACTCTTTTAGCAGGAAATTGGAGGAAGGAAGATGCTACTTCAGGTGAACCAGTGGAGGCTACTATTTACAGGTAGCTTGTGGGTTCACTTATGTAATTGGTGAACACACGATCGAATATATGTTTAGTAGTTAACCATCTTAGTCAAGAAATGGTTAAGCCAACCAAACTCTCATGGAAGGCATCCAAACATGTGTTAAGATACCTCAAAGGCACCACTTAGATTGGTCTTTGGTACAAATGGACAGAGGGAGTGAAGCTTCAAGGCTTCATAGGTGCAGATTAGGCAGGGAGTCCATCCGACAGGAAGAGCACGTTAGGGAAAATCAACAGTGGTTTCTTGGTACAACAGGAAGCATAGATCAGTTTCACTCAGTTCAGCAGAAGCATAGTACATGGCTACTATTCAAGCAACTTGTGAAGCTATCTGGATGAGGAAGATCATTGTTGGGTTATTTGGTCAACAGATGGATCCTACAGTGATTTACTATGATAATCAGAGTTGTATCAAACTCTATGAGAATCCAATTTTTCATGATTGGTCCAATCATATTGACATCCGATATCACCATCTACAAAATTGTGTGCATAAGAGAATCGTGTTTTTGGAGTACACTCCTACAGAGGAAAAAGATGCAAATATTTTGAAAAAGGCTTTGTTAAGATGAAAATTCGAGTTTCATAGAGGCAGGATCAAGGTAGCAGATAATCCATTTCTTGTTGAGAGGGAGTGTTGAAAAAGCAATAAGAAAATCCTAATTTAATTTTGTCCTTGAATTAAATTAGGAATAAATTTGTAATACCACATCTCATGACAACTTATATTAGTTAACTAATTTAATTTGACTTAGTTGGTGTTATACCTGTTTCCCATAGGCAGTCCTTGGTTGCAAAAACTGTGACAGGAAACCAACTCAACCAGCCTTTAGGTTCAAGCTGGCCCTTGAACCAGAGGGGGCTCCCTTAGTTGTTACGAGGCTTTGTTTAACGCTATTCACCTATCACTGAACAACAGCCTTTGAAGCACAATGGCCAGATTTATGGCTTTAATTGGGGGTGGTTGGAGATCAATGACAATCCCTAATCATGATTAAAGGCCTCTCTCATAGGGTCCCTTCTCAAAGTGTCAGCTTCCAGCCTGACATAATGACTTAGCTTTTTCAAGAATTATGGTAGAAGAATGTAAGGGGATTCCTAATAATTGAGCAGTAAAACTGATTACTAAATAACTAGGGAAATTTGGATGTGTGTAGAAGATTTCTACAGCCCAACAAAACATATTCAGAGTATTCAAGAAGGCCAAACTAAAACCAATTCTAAGAGGAGCTATTTTAGACAGATAGTCCAATAAGCTAATCTCTTTTAATGACTATCAGAAGGCATAAAGCAAAAACCAATGAAAGAGGAGTTATCTTGGACAAACAGTCCAATAAGATAATCTCTTTCTAAAGGTTATGATTTTGCATACCTTCTTATAAACACTTTTAACATTTGTAGAAATAATATATGAAAAACCAGAAAAACATACTTGAAGCACAAAATTCTGTCAAAACTAGAGCCATAAGACTTTCATTAGAAAAAATATAAAAGAAGATTTATTACAGAGTGAAGAGTCTTGGCATCAAAAGCCAACATCAGTTACTTCAATTGATGAAGTATTTATGCAAATTCTAAACTAAAATATTTTGAAAAAATATCAAGATTAGTTTACAAATATCTCAAATTGTTTTACATTAATAGAACTTAAATATAGGACATTCAAAACTAATAAATCTATTTGGCACTAATTTTATGGATTTATGGTGACAAAGAAAAGAAATTCGAATTTGATAGCAACTCTTAATTGATGATGAGGCATCCCAGTCACTAACTGCATCCTTTCTTTTTGCATTCTGCTCCAACAATTCTACAAGATTAGGGTCTATTAATACCTTTGTATATATTAATCTGAGATAGTTCTGTAAAAAGTGAGAGAGGTTATTGTAGATGCATATGTTATTGAGATAAAACTATTTCAATCTCCCAAAATTCAGCTCCAGTTGTTCAAAATACTTTCTGCAAAAATGTGTCTAAAAAGGAATTTACACAGTCTTAAAATAGGTTGTGAAGATGTACTTGTATCTATGATTATGTAATAGCTGTGTAAAATCTGAAATAGGTTATTGTACTTTAGCATCTTAGGAACACAAACCTCCTTCATTTTCTCAAGAATCATCTCTGATTATCCACAACAGTTTCTGAGAAAGGTGGCTTAAACAGGACATTGCACAATCAGAAAAATAGGCTAAACATGATGAGAGTGTATATAACAACCTAAGATAGGTTTTTTTATTCTGGAATCTTATGAACCAAAACCTCTTATAGTTTCCAAATATTCATCTTTGTTTAGTCACACTATCCTTTGCAAAAAGGTGACTAAAACAGGAAATTTCCGGAAAACATTCCTTCAAAGATGCATTTGCATCTCCAAATCCATAATAGTTGTTACAAAATTGAGAGAGGTTTTGGTACATAAGGATGTTATAAACAAAAACCTCTTTCATTTTTTGAAAATTCGTTCTCATAGGTTTGTAAACCATGTTTGAATTTACTTTATTACATCATTTTGATCATGTTTAAATGCATGATTAACTAAATCAACTAGCTAGTATAAATGTTAATGACATGTACTCGATTATAGGATCCTGCAATGGTGCATTAAGGAACTAGGGTTCCTGTCAAAAGCATCCACGGTGCACAGTTTGAAATTGTAGCTTTTCAAGCTCAAACAAAAACATTTTCATCACTGGCACTGTAATACTCAAGGCAAAGCACAATGAATAGTCCATTGGGGGAGGCATCAGCACCTCCCCCCAAAAATAACAATAAAGAAAACCGAATTGAGAGCAGAACAGAGAATGCAGAGAAGCCTGAGGTACAGTCGGCGTAGCAGAAGGAGAAGAATGAACAAGAAGATCTAGAACAAGAGACAGTGGACAAACAAGCAACATCTGGCAAACCTAAGAAAGCCTCATCGCCTACATGCAAACCCTTTGCCACAGAAAGGCCCAAGATAGATCTGCCTAGTCACAGAATCAATGTGCAAATACAATATATGAAAGATCACGCCCTGATTGGAAAATTCATAAGTTTCTGGCTGACTGAAAAGGCCCTGCAAGGCTGGATAATCTTGAAATGGAAGCCCAAAGGTCATGTAACTCTATAGTTGGGCCCTAAGGGCTTCTTCACAACCACTTTTAACTACCTTGAAGACAGAAACTGGGTTTTGGATGGATGACCCTACTTCTTCAATGCAACGGGCCTTTATCTACAAGACTGGGTCGAAAGATTTAACCCTGAAAAATAAGACTTCAGTTGGGCGCCAGTATGGATCCGCATGTACTCGCTTCCACTGGAATACTAAGACTAGGATTCACTAAAAGCCATTGGCAATGGCTTAGGTGAGTTCATAAAGGCTACGAAAGAAACTAAGCTTTGAAGATATACTTCTTATGCATGGATCTATGTTACATGAAGCTGGGCCATGCGCTACCAGACATGGTAAGTCTTCTGCACGATGACTTTGAATGGATTCAGCCCCTTGATTATGAACATATACCCTTCCGTTGTAGGTGATGCCATGCCCATGGCCACCTCTTTCATGACTGTCCCTTAAACATGCTGCCTAAAAACATAGAAACTGGAAATAAGTTTGATCTCGAAGGATTCACCAAGGTAGCTGGCCGGAAAAGGCATACCAAAAATCCTCCCTCAGCACCTAAAATCGCGGTGCTAGCTTCTGATTTGCCATCCTCAAGCAACAACTTTGATATTCTGAAAAATCTAGAATAGCCAGAATCAAATATGCCATGCCAGCAAAGCCAAGCCCAGATCTATCCACTCATATATCCACCACTCCTATCCACTCTAAAATCAATCATCCTTCAAATGCCATCTCCTCTGAAAAGCCTGCCTCAGATCTGCATCTCAACAGCAACCTTGTTCACAACAAAGCACCATGGTCCGATAAGATTATGGACATTGATGATACTCAAGTAGAACCTTCTGAGTCACTCACCCACCAAGAAGGAGACAATCAACAAAGCTTAATGGAAGAAGAACTAGAAAGCTTTGATCTCAGGGAAATAGACATTTTTAGTCTAGAGCAAGCCTGCAAAAGGAAAGAGTTCGACACAATACTGGAAAGACAACTGGAAAATCTGGAAGTAGTGCTCACACGAGTGCATCAGTATAACACTCTGGGCATACAGCAAGGAGGCCGATGGGATGGGAAACATATCATTAAAGAGGGGAAGAAAAGAGGCAGAAAGACAGATCTACAACGTACCATTTTAATTGGGGAAATGCTAGTGGAATCGGGTAGATGCTCCAAGTTGACCAAACATTATCGATCCTTACCTACCAGTCAACCATGAAGCTAATCTCATGGAATGTAAGAGGATTTAACGGTCTCAGGAAGTATAGAATGTTGAAGAACATGATTCATAAAGAACAACCATACATTGTATTCATGCAAGAAAAAAAATGTAGCACTAGCACTTTAGAATCCATATTATCTAAAGCCTGGGCAGGATGTCAAACAGTAACAGTGGATGCAACAGGTGCCTCGGGAGGGTTAGCATAGCATGTAATACTCAGCATATTACCTTAACAACTTTCTATGCTTCGCACCACTTCATACATGCAATGTTCCACCTGATCGGCACCAATATACATGGGCATTTAACCAATGTCTACTTCCCATAGGAAAGTACACAAAAACTTAAGCAATTAGAAAAATTGGAAATTCTTAATGCTCCAAGAACTCATCCACTTTGGTTAACAGGTGGAGACTTCAATATGATCACACGGCTGGAGGAAAAATTGGGGGGCAGAAGAAAACTGGAAAAAGAAAGCAATGACTTCAAAGTCTATATTCAACACAATAGACTAATAGACTTACCTTTTGACAATGGCATCTTTACCTGGAACAACAAGAGAGCCGGCCCTCAGCAAATAGCATCCAGGTTGGACAGATTTCTAATTTTAGAGAACTTTGTCCATCTTGATCGAGATATATGCGCCTCATTCCTTCCCCTAGCTGGATCGGATCATTGGCCCATCTCTTTGCAATGGAAAAATCATAGAAACTCAAATAGAAGACCTTTCAAGTTTGAAGCTTTCTGGCTCACTCACCCTGAGTTCAATACTGTGGTCAAAATAATGTGGGAAAGTTTCATTCCCAACGGGGGATCTCTCATGTACCAATTCCAACAAAGATTGAAGCATATCAAAAAAAAAATCAAAACCTAGAACTATACCATCTTTGGCAACATCCTTCAAGAGAAAAAACCTCTTGAACAGAGCATGGCAGAGCTATAGCAAAAGATCATCCTAGAAGGTAGAATAGAGGAGTATGCCAGACAAGAAAAAATACTACTAACACAACTAGATGAAAGAGGCAAACAAGAGGAACTGCTATGGAGACAGAAGTCAAGAATCTGATGGTTAAAAGAATGGGAACAAAATACCAAGTTATTTCATCGTACAACCATACAAAGAAAAATGAACAATACAATCTCTCACATTCAAAACTCACAAGGAAACAAAATGGAGAAACAGGAAGACATAGAGAGAGAGCTTACAAATCACTTCAAAATTGTTCATCAAGAGCAGCCCACAGATAGACAGCATGCTACCAATGAGATACTCAAGCATATTCCTAAACTCATCACAGAGGAGTATAATCAATTATTGTTAAGACCAGTCACCATCATGGAGGTCGAAGAGGCTTCAAATAAACTGAAGACTGGGAAAGCGCCAGGACCTGACGGCTTCACATCCAACTTTTACCACCACTTTTGGGATCTAATCAAAATAGATGTATGGAATGTGGTAGAAGAATCTAGAGCCGTGCATTGGTTACTCCCTTCGCTCAATGCAACTTTTATCGCCCTTATTACTAAAGTAGCGCAACCAAGCACTCCGAAGAAGTTTAGGCCCATTTCCCTCTACAATGTCATCTATAAGATTATCTCGAAATTCATAGCTAATCACCTCAAAGCGCTTCTCCCTCTTCTCATCTCCCTAGAGCAATCTGGGTATGTAGAAGGTCGCCAAATTCTAGATGGTATTATTCTCACTCATGAAACCATCCACTCTCTCAAGAAAAACAAATAGGCAGGTATGTTGTTGAAAATTGACCTTTCCAAAGCCTTTGATAAACTCAGCTGGACATATATAAAGAAGATGCTAATAGCCTTTGTTTTCAGCCCGACCTGGGTTAGATGGATAATGACCCTTGTTTCCTCCCCAGTTTGCTCTGTTCTTGTCAATGGAATCCCCTCTAAATCGTACCACCCGTCAAGAGGAATTCATCAAGGGGACGCTTTGTCCCCATTTATTTTCATCATTATGGCTGAGGCTCTAAGCTGTCTCATAAAGCATTATGTTATTTCCCATGACCTTAGAGGCCTCTCTGTCCATGGCTCCCCTGCTATCACGCATCAACAATTTGTTGATGACAATATTCTCTTTGGTCATCCTTCTGTTAATGAAGCCAGAACCTTTAAAGCACTTTTAGATACATTCTCAGAAGCTTTTGGCACCACCATAAATACGACCAAATCTCAATTTTGTTTCTTCAACACTCCTATTCCCACTCAAAGAATCATTGCTCGAATCATTGGATTCCCTCAAGCCAAGCTTCCTTCTCAGTATTTAGGAGCCCCTATCATAGATTCCACTTTAAAGCATGCTTCCTGGCAACTACTCTTAGAGAAAATGGAATGTCGGCTCCAGTCTTGGACTTACAGAACTCTCAACATGGCAAGCAGATTAGTCTTGATCAAAGCAGTCCTACAATCTATGCCCCTCTATTTGTTCTCAGTATTCGCTGCACCGAAATGGGTGCTGAAGAGAATTAGGAATCTGCAACGCAATTTCTTATAGGGTTCTACAGGACAAAAAAGAAAATGGGCTTTAGTCAAATGGGAAAAAGTCTGCAAGCGTAAAAAGCAGGGGGTCTAGGCCTACGTGATCCACAACACAGCAATATTTTGATGGGAGTGCGAATTTGGTGGCAATGGGTCTCCAGCCCGCAGAAGTCATGGGCGCAGTTATGGATAGCAAAGTATGCAAATAACCAACCGGAACAAGACCTCATCAGGATAACTACCACGCCTACAGGATCCCTCATTTGGAACGCGACCAAGCAACACAAAGAGATCATCCATCAGCATAGCTTCTGGGAGATAAGGGACGAGAGGACAGCATGTTTTGGATGGATTCTTGGCAACAGAGACCCAAATTGTAGCACTCTTACCAAGCACAAATCATAATGGAAATGACATTAACTAGGAGAACAAGGTTGCACATTACTGGACTCTAAGTACTACACAGGGATTCAGGCAATGGAAACCGGTGGAGTAAATAGCATAGCAGAAATCGAAAGCTTATATCATGGAACTACACAAAGAGCTTACCAGCAGGAAAATCAAAGTCAATACAGGTAGCGATGTTCTAATATGGGGTTATACACCGAAAGGAACATACACCACCAAAGAAGCTTACTAGATAATGTCTCAATCTCAGGAACCAATTGATCCTACTTGGAATTGTATATGGACTACTGGGATCTGGCCCAAAGTCTCCACCTTCGTCTGGTTGTTGTATCATCAAAGAATTCTCACATGGGACAACTTAATCAAACGAGGATTTCATGGTCCTTCTTATTGTCCCAACTATCAAAATAATGAAGAAACCATTCAGCACCTCATGGACTCATGCAACATGGCCAACCAACTTTGGGAAAAGCTCACTTTCAAATGCCAGAGACCCTACAGACTTCTTGGGGATATTAGAAGCACTATTAGCAACTGGACCCCAGAGCCCTATAACAGCAAATTTCTCAATACGTTGTGGACCATCTTGCCAGGTCTCCTTCTTTAGACAATCTGGAAGGAAAGAAATAAACGAATTCTCAAAAATAAAAAAACCTCCTTAGAAATCATATGGAATAACCTATGTCAGAACATCAATGAAACTCTTGCTTTGCATTAATGGACAACTGAGGACTTTTCGACACAGCCTCAAGAACTAAGCATATGGGCTAACTGGAATATATAGCTCCCACAAGCACAACTAAACTCCAACAGACCCCATAATGCAACCAGACAGCTTTCACATTGGATACACCCCCCAAAGAGAGTGATTAAGCTAAATTTTTATGGCACCTCCAAGGGCAACCCAGGCAAAGCAGGCTTCGGAGGCATATTCAGGAATCATGAGGGCCAACCCCTACTACTGTACTATGGATCCATAGGATGGGACATGAACAACTCTGCGGAATTGGAAGGATTGTGGCAAGGTATGAAGCTAGTTGATCAACACAATTTTTATCCCATCCTTATAGAAGGGGACACTTAAATCCTTCTCAACATGGCCACTCTAATCCAACAAGGAAGCACGGCTTCGCGAGTTTCCCAAAGCTGGAGATTATTGGCTAGGCTTGAAACTATAGAGAAATGGATAAAAGACAGGAGAGAAATAACGTTTATTCATGTCAAAAGGAATAGTAACAAAATTGCTAATCTCCTAGCAAACATTGGGGCCGATCAGGACCATATCCTACATTATGGCCTTCTCAACATCATCGATGATCACAATCAACTGCAAATTTGCACTATCCTGGTGCACAAGGAAGCACAACCCCGGGATGCGAGTGGAAATTAAGGCATTTAAGACTATGATATGGGGCGACGGCGGGCAAGATGGCCACTTGGCCCTCTGCAACCATTCCAAGACCGGCTTGATTAATCCTCACGGCACCTCGCAGGTGGCATTTAATGTCTGCTCTTGCCGACGCAAAATCATCAACAACATAACCATGGCTCCAGTGATTCACTCGATTATTCTCACCATGTTTCATTGTGTATGCCCTCTGCAGGTGGAAGCGCCGACTGAGCGGACTAGCACGGGACGCAGATGCTGGATTGTTTGCTGTCTGGATTTGGGTAATGGGTTCCACCATTCCCATACTAACTGTTGGCATTATGTTTCAAGTGTTGTCCTTGATGGCAACTCACTCAGAGGTTGGTACAGGTGCTCAGAGGTTGGTACAGGTGATGGCAACTTAATCAGAGGACAGATCTCAGTACAGCAGGACAAGAAAGAGATATACGCAGGTTTATCAAGGAGAATCCGCGTATACACGCAGGTTTGCTTCAGTAAAAGCGCGTATATGTGGAAAACTTATCTTTGGTCCGTGGTGGTTATTCCTTGGAAGTTGTGCCTATGGTTTTGGACCATGGCGTCTCGACGAACGTGTTGAACCTTAGTTTCGAGGTTGATGGTATTGGTTTGTTATGGTTTTGGACCATGGTATTGAGAGAGGCCTAAACCTATATAAGGAGAAGATCATTAGGCCAAGAAAGTATGGAAAAGTGTGAGTATTGGGTGTCTGACGAAGTGAGAGGATCTGGTATTGCTGGTTATCTGTTCGGGACGTTTGGCAAGGGTCAGATCTGACAGCGAAGGCATAAGTAATCATTTCTAGATCTGTACGCGGGTTTCCTTTGGAGAAAGTGCGTATACACGCGGTTTTGGTACGGTGAAGTAGCATATGCATAATAAGATTTGATATTTCAGGTTGCTGCTGGTTCTGGTGGTTTTTGCAGAGTTCTGGGCTCTAGTTTTGTTTCTGTGTACTTGATGACAGGGTTTCAGTGATTCAGTATTGGGTTGTTTAATGAATTATGATGCAAGTTTAAGTTGATGATTGTATTGCAGTAATGTTTGTTTTGTACTCTTGGATCCAGTCTGAAAATTGATGAAACGTGGTCCCTGAAGATTGTAGGGTTAGCACCTACGTACTAGTAAATGGATCAGCTAGTACAAGAGCTGAGGGGGTTGTAGCTCCCTTCCAGAAGTAGTTGGAAAACGAGAGAGGGTTGTAGCCCTCTGCAGGTTGTAGCCTGCATACTGGTAAAGGACTGCACCAGTATATTGTAAAAGAAGTTTCTCATTAAAAAGAAACGAATTGCAGCAGGTGGTTTTCACCCACATTGGGTTTCCACCTTATATCATGGTGTTCATGTGTGTGGCTCTTGTGTGATGTCCTGTTCTGTTATACTGCAACTGTTTACTGTTAATATGCTTAATAATGTGCTGATGCATTTACTGAAGATTAAGCTAACTGAATTATAAGATCTCTTGGTATACGCTAATTTCTTCAGACACAGTTGCGTGTATACGCTGGTTCACTTAATTAAAGTAGCGTATATGAATTTGAGTATGAAATTGAAAAGTTTTATCTGATCTGATAATACTGATTCACCCCCCCCTCTCAGTATTATTTCCAACAATTGGTATCAGAGCAGGTCCTTCAAAGGAAGCTTGATCACTTGAAGGAAAAGATCCATCAGAATGGCTAACCCAGAAAGAGAGGCACACATCAGGCCACCAGTTTTTGACGGGAACAATTTTACTCACTGGAAGATAAGAACCACTGCATATCTACAATCACTTGGAGCAGAAGTTTGGGGAATCGTAGAAGGAGGATACAAATTCCCATCAGCAACTCCTATAGATCCAGCAGAGAAAAAGCAATATGAGCTCAATGCCAAAGCTGTTACTGTCCTATTGAGTAGTTTAACACAATCAGAATTTATGAAGATCATGCATTTCAAATCAGCTAAAGAAATGTGGGACAAAATTGTCACAAGCTACGAAGGAGATGACCAGGTAAAAAGAGCAAAGCTTCAAACTCTCAGAATCCGGTATGAAACTCTTAAGATGCATAATAATGAAAGCATAGCTAATTATTTCCTGCGTATGGATGAGATTGTGAATTGTATGAGGGATCTGGGTGAAGAATTTGAGGAAGTTGTCTTAGTTGAAAAGGTTTTGAGATCTCTATCTGCTAAATTTGATTCTAAAGTATCTTCCATAGAAGAAAAGGAGAATGTGCAGAAAATCACCATGTCATAGCTTCACGGGATCTTAACTACTTTTGAAATGCGACAAGAGGTACCACCAGAAGCCGCATTCGAAGTATTAGAGGAAGAAGATGAGGTAAATTTTGTCAAGAATCTTGTACGAGGAACTGGACGGTTCAAAGGTAAGCTACCTTTCAAATGTTTTCTATGTGGTAGAGTTGGTCACTATGCTGCTAGAGGCCCTCATAACAAAGGAAAGATATCCGAAGAAGATGGTAGAAGCTATTATACCCATATTGAAAGTTCATTCAATGATAGTGAAGATATTAGAAGTCTCATGGCACAGGAAAAGAAGAATGCTTCATCCAATAATAGCGAAGATATTAAAAGTCTCATGGCACATGAGAAGAAGAATGCAGAAACTGAAGAAGTTACCAAATTAAACGAACAATTGGAGACAATAACCAGGGTAAGGGAGCAATTGCAAGATATAGTAAAGGATCAGAGCATAACTATTCAGAGACTTGAATCAAAGATCCTCTCTCTAAAATAAGATCTTAAAAAATCAAGAGAACAGAACAGAGAAGAACATGAAGTGATCAAACTAAATTGACAAGTGGAAGAAGGAAGAAGAGCTGAAGAAGACCTAAGGAATCAATATCTGAAAAAGGAAGAACAACATCAAGTTGAGGTAAATATCTTGAAAGGTAAACTAGAAGAAGAGGATAAGCTTTTACGATTTCAAGATAGTACTAAAGTCTTGGATAATATTCTTAATAGCCAAAGGTCTCCTGCTATCAAAACTGGTCTTGGTTTTCATGAATATGTTGAAGGTGAATCTAGTTCACAAGGTGAGGCAAGAAACTCTAAGGAGAAATCTGAAATGCTCAACAAGGAACAACCTAGGAAAGAAATTCCTCAAGGGAGATCCTTCACTCCTAACTATGGACGTGACAGACGATTATTTCCTCCACTGAATAATGTTGAATTTCATGTATGTCATAATCTTGGACATGTTGCAGCCAGATGTAGAAGTAGAATGGTTCAAGACCATTACAAAAGATCATTGCATCCCAGGTATTTCAGAGGATATTGCTTTGCTACAATGCATATGGACACAAAGCAATTGATTGTGATAGAAGGAACATGAAATATGTAAGATGTTATACATGCAACAAATATGGACATAAAGCAAGGGAGTGCAGGAGCATATTTCAAAATTCAAAACAA
>APFE030369516.1:0-13655 GCA_000404065.3 Pinus taeda
CTCGGTCGAAGGCCATTGATGTAAACCTGTCGCCGACAGTGAGAAACTTGCCATTGAGGCATGCAAGCTTCAAAGTACTGAAAAGGTTGTTCCTAAGTCAACTTCTTGGATAATGAGCTGATCTCGACAAGAAGCGATCCGTTGCAGGAGGGCCTTAATGAATCCCACATCAACGACACGGAACGAAGCAAATGATTTTGGAGGTGAAAACAAACTAACGACACAGGGTTCAGGGTGGCAGTCATGAAGGAATGAAGCATGAATGTATTGCAGTGGGTGAGACACAGGTGAATTGTCTGAATGAATTCTCTTGAACATATCGCCGACACTGACGATGGATTGGTAGCGTTAACCCCAAAGATGGATGGTTTGACGGACCAATGGTGAAGACAGTGAACAGAACAACCCAACCCAGCATGGATGCGGAAGGAAAGTGTCATGTTCAAGAGCGACTTGCTACTAATAAAGTTTCTTCAAGTTTTCTTCCCAATTTTCCCTAGTCATATGCTTGTTCTATAATTCGCCCTTCGGGCAAACCTCTCGCTATATTTTAGCAAGCCTAGTGACAATGAAACTCGTTCTCGTCCATTTGGATGAGTTTGTCGCTATTTGGTTTTAACGAGTTTAATGACAAAGATAACTCGGTCTCTTTCAATTTTAGAGAGTCTGAAAGAAACGGAAAGAAGACTCCGAAGATTATTTTTCGTTGTATAATCCCTTAAGTCTGAAAAAGCGTAAAATAATACGAAAGGGATGAATTTGCGATAGTTTTAACGAGCCGAAGAAGACAAGCGCTCGATCTTTTTGTGTAATAATCCCTCAGGTCCAAAAAGATTAAAATCTAGAGGAGGGATAGCACTTCCGATGCCTTTTAACGAGTCGGAGAGGCCAATCGCTCGGAAATCTTTTCATATTTTATGAGTCAGGGGAAAAGAGCTTAAAGAAGACTCATTTTCGAGGAACGAGTGATGGTTTCGGGTAGCAGCTGATTCCAGGTAGGATTTGGAATTTTCCAATCACTGCAGTGTCACAAGGATGGCTAGCAGAATCACTCTTCGCAGATGTTCCTCGAAGGGGTAAACAATCATATGGGGGTGAACAATCGGCTAAACATAGAGTGGAGGTGATGGCGGGAACACGACCAAGGCTCAAAAGTTGGCGATAAGGGATTCACAATGGTTATTTACCAGTTCATTTTTTAATGAGCTTAAACGTTGGGAGAAACACTTGCTCATGACTTATGTTTATTTTTTAACAAGCTTGAACTATGTGCTAAAACTGCTCGTGGAGAGTTTATTTTTTAACGAGCTTGAACTCTGTGACAACATTTCTCACCAGTCATATGATAAGAATGTCTCATTCAAGATGCCATTTTTTATGGAGCTTGCACCTTTTGAAGCTTTTCCCTAGATCCTTTCTTTATGCGAGCTAGGAAACGACCAGCCTTACAGGTTTAAAGGGTTAGAAGTCCTAAAAATTTAAAAAATAAATAACCGCTCTTCACTTGCATGCGGAAAGGTTTGCATGCCCCCAAGTATAGCGAAAAATTTTCAGGTTACCAAGAAAAATGCTTGCTCGGCGATGTCTATTGAAACAGACAAAGGGGAGTGGAGTAGAGATACTCCACTCACATAACTTTAACGAAGGTATCTTATTCCAGCCTGTTCCGATTTTCCTCTAAGGACGGGTTCACCAGACTAGTCATATATCCCTCGCGGAAATCACTCTATAACTAAGGTTTTCCTGCCAAAACAAACCAGGGTGCATGCCCCCTGGGTTTCAGTCACATCTTCCTGAATCACTCGCGCTCATCAGGTGGACAGACTGGAGACCAATGAGACATTCCTTGCATGAAAAGACCATTTAGGGATGGCATTTGACTATTTGCGATGTGTGATCCAGGGAATGACATTTGGTCTACTAGCTTGACCATTCTGCCTTCGTGTGGAAAACACATTACTCTAAAGAGTGAGGAGATGATGGCTCCTATGCAATAAATATAGTTGCATCCAAGGAGTAGATTATAATCTAAAGGTCCTTGAACTGCCATAACGTTCATGTGAACAATTTTCCTTCTCAGAGTAATGGGCGCATTTGGAAGGATCCCTAAAGGTTGACTAGCTCCCTTGTCGAAACCTATTAGATTTCTCATTTCAGGCAAAAGCGATGGCGAACCAAGCACTTTCCAAGAAGTTGAGGAAAGGATACTCACAGAAGCCCCTTCATCAATGATGGTACTAGCCATAACCATTCTGTAAGCTTGTAAAATGATTTTGAATGGTACACTGGCTGGTAAACGGGGTCTGCCTAGTAGATTCCAGTCGAAGGAAATGACTAGGTTGCTTGGTGGTGGGACCGAATAAACGACCGGATATGACTCTGATGAACTTCCTTCCTGCGGTAAAGGAACAGGAGGACTGCCCCTAGGCTCATCGAAGTCTGTGTTGATGAAAATAATTTGAACGGTGTCATTCTCTTTCTCTTCAGTGACGGTATCAAGCAAAGATGAACACTATGAAGGCAAGACCGGGTCAACTGCCATATCGACCCTTTGAATTTCGTCTGGTATGGATTCAGAGGGTTCATTTTCAATGATAGGTGCTTCGGCTGACCACAATGACGGGTCAGCCAGATTTTCAACCGGTGGAGGGCTTGACAAGAGTTTTTGATATCCAGGAGGAAGTCATAGTGGTGAAACCAGACGATTATCTAAAACTCTTTTAGCCTCGTCAAGGAAGGGACAACGGTGGATGGTGTGACTGCCTTCACACAACGTACGAGGAAGTTTAGGATTCCTTCTTTGTCCATGTGCTTCACTTTCACTAGTTGATGGTGAGCATTCAACATGATTGCCAGAGGTTGATGCTACCGGATTGTGCAAACGAGGAGACCAGTCCCTTCAGATCCAAGGGATGCAGGGACAATCTCGGTGATAGTGGTCTCCATTGCAAATGACGCAAGGAGATTTAGGTTTTGACTGTGCGGTGTGTGAATTTTTGCTAGACGATACTTGGTTGCTCCCCTTCGATTTTGGTTCCTTTTTCTTCTTTTCCTTTTTCTCTTTCTGCTTCTTCTTCTTCTCGGTTACTTGACTTTTAGCTTTATTGGCTTTATCAAGAAAAGAGGAAGGAGGAGAGGGATAATCAGATGAAGTAGAAGGTTGGGAGATAATTCTAGTTTTGTCTAGTTGCTGATTAGACTATTTAGGAATTATGGGATTCTGAATGACAGAGGTAAAGAAAAGCCAGACCGGCAAACCAATTGTCAATCCTGGAAGTGACAAAGTGGCCATATGGGGTGGACCAACATCTCCCAAGAGGAGAAGGGACTAGGATTTCCTTCATGGGGAAATCCTTGGTTGGTAGACTCCATTTTCTCAACTGGAAGATCAACAGGGGAATTTGTGATGTTATTCCAATTAAAATAAGTTTTTAGATGCTTGGACACAACTTGTTTTTTTAATTTTGAAGAGTCGAGAAAAAACAAAAGATGACTCTAGTCGCCTTCGATTTTTATTGAGCCTAAAGTGACAAGCGCTCAGAGGAACTTTTCCTTTAAGGAGTCTAAAAAGGAGAAAAATGGACTTCTCTAGAGATCTAGGCAGAGAGGATTACCAAACCAATCGTAAAACTGTAGAATACTTTTTACGGTACGACAGTCAATCTTCCCGAATGCTGTGTTCAGCGGCAGACACGGCTTCCTAAGGATAAAGGATGCAACCTATTGTGGTCTCCAAATATATCCTCGACGGTACGTGGGAGCACAATTCCGTACTGGCACTTGCCGTCTCAGAGTGGAGGAATCACCCAACCAGCACTGAAAGCAACAGTTACCAGGTTTTATGACGCTGGAATACGTCTCTAGCCTAGACCTCTAGATGTTGTGCGTTAAGTTCCAAAGCATTGTTAGATTCATTGAATTTATTTTAAGTTGATCTTGCTTAACAGTTTTCCTTTCAGGTTCACCATGTTCACAGAGCACAAAGCACACACTAAAATGCACAGTCCTAAATCAAGCCAAGCATTCAAAATGAAAATGCACATGCATGTATTTTTTTCAGCTCTCTTAATATGTGAATGACGTTAAGAAAGCTATGTGCAAAACTGAATTACTTTTAAAGCGATAGTACTCAACAAAATTCTTTTTTCAAAAAAAAGTGAAAGCAAGAGAGACACTTTGCGATTTTGAAATGGAAATTGCTTTTCGACACTTTAAAACTAACAATTCAAATCCTATGCATCAGTAACTGTATAATCGACTATCCAAAACAATGGAATTGCTTTCTAAAACTGAAAATGACAACTACAACACTTTCAGATCTAGAGACGATAGTTCGACTATGCTATGTTTTGCAAAAGAGAACTAAAACGACGCACAATACATAAAAAATATTTATAGTTATTTGCACTAAGGAGGCAGAATAATGTAAGAGAAGGGGGTTTTCACAGAAATACACTGACTACAGACAGCAAAACTAATGAATAAGACTGAAAAAAGTGAGAAAAATCCACAGTCGAAGGGTAAAGTTAATCCTCCCTGACCATCACACCTGTTACATAGTGAACTCAGTATGCAGCGCACCTACTGCACTCGGGAAGTGCGATGCATACAGGCTACCTTGAAGGCGGGGTGTGGTGGTAGCAGTACGAGACTTTGAATGAGATTTCACTCACAATTTGCAATCTAGTTCAGGTATTTAGGCTGAATAAGTAAAGATTAGTGTATGTAAAACACAGGGGTGATCTAAGAGGTTACTAGAGCCACCACTTAGGGCAATTAGATTACTTGTAGATCTATTGTTTAATTCATAAACAAAACACAGAGATTGATTGAAGCAGCATTGATCTACTTTTCATTTGTATGACAAATGCAGTTCGAAGGCTAGCTGGCTTGACTTCAAGCTACGTCTGTATGTTTATAAAAGAAACAAGGATAGATAGGCTAACAAGTAATCTGGTCGCTCCCCAGCGGAGTCACCATTTTTTTATAAGGGAATAGTGTCCACTCGGATGCTTCTATTCCCACTAAGATGGGTGGCTATCTTAGAATAAAAAAATCAAAGTCTACTATTGATTCCTTTTATGAAAATAGATGAGAGGAGAACCAAGAGGGCCAACCTAAGTCTTGCGCTCGATTTCCTCTCCTTCTTGATAGAGTTTTGACGCTTCTTCTTTGTCTGCCCAGCTTCAAAAGGACTTGTGGAATCACAACAACATACTACTATGCAAGAAACAAGGATCTAAATTCATAAATAATGCAAGATCAAATGTGCATTAACCATATGCGTGCATATATAAACAAGTACACAAGAATATGGAAGGAAACAAGAATAGCTTTATTCAGATGAAAAGTAGCAAGAATATTACAACCATGTCCTCTAACCCAGCATCATCCTCCAGCTAAGAAGCCCTTCTTTATCTCAAGCAAAGCTAGATCACCCAACATTGATAATGTACACCAGAATACCAACAACACTTCTCTATAAGATACAAAATTCCAGCCTCTGGATCTCTGTGATGAGGGATCGATATATAGATGATTACAGAGAGGTGGGTCATCTTTTGGGATCTTGATTAGTGTCTTCTCTCTAATAGTTCCTGCTTCCACTTGGAGAATGATGATCTCTTACTCATCCCTGGTCGAAAATGGAGTGGAAAGTGTCAGAGGGGAAGCTTCTGGAAGATTCCATAATCTTCCACCTCGCATTTTTGTCCCTACCATTTGTCCATTCCTGACCATCACACCCTACAGAGGAGCAAATTAGTATGCATCACACTCTGTACATTGGGAAGGTGATATGCATCGCACCCTTTGCATTGAGCTTTTAGTATGGTCCAGTTTTGACCATTTATGAGCAGTTTTTAGTGGAGAACTTCTAGGAGATGATGTAATCAGTTGACCTTTCTCCTTTAGGTAGTGAGGCAACACTTTTAGGGACTAAGGAGCCCTCAGTTTATGGACATTTATGATTGGGATTGAAGTGCCCAAAAATGTCTATAACACTAAGCTTATGGTTTGATTTTAGACTCTGATCGGATCAGAATGAATATTACTTGGCATGAAAGAGAGCATCAAGAATAGGATATGGTTTCCCTTAATGATCCGAGTATATTTGAGGCCCTCAGAGACCGTGGGTTACTCAAATACTTCAAGTTGTTTGGGACGAGGTAACAACTAGAACTATTGCAATTCTTAATTCATTCATGGGATCCAACGGATCAAGATTTTCACATAGGGGGCAACATGCTCCCTATATTGATTGATGGTGTTTACTTCCTTATAGGATTGTCGAGATGGGGTGAATCAGTGAGGGACTACATTCAACAGTTTTGTCTGCTGGGTACATAGCCTAGAAAGGATGGGAAGATTAATATAAGTGATGTTCGTGATTTTCCTTTGGGAACAATCCTTTTCACTATTGCAATGTTGGTGGGTAGTCCGACACTTCATCTAGCTAACATATCATATATGCAGTTTGCACTTGAGTGCCTTGAGCCAGCGACATTCAACTAGTGTGAGGCAGTTCTCTCTTCGATGAAAGAGCAGCTGACTAAGGTAAAGAGTGGCAAGATGAAGAATTTTAGCTATGGTTTGATATTGATTGCCTTTTACTTAGAGGGAATTCCATTGATGCAACCTCATCATGTTTCACTGAGTTTGACTAGTCCTAGAGATCCACGGATGCAAAGATTGGTTGAGTTGATGGCTCGACATGTTGGTCAATCATCAATCTCATTTCCTTATGCATTCTTCAGTTGGCTCAGTCGACAACACATTATCATCGAGCAGGATCCATATGTGGGGATGGACTTTCATGGAGATCCAGATTTCAGTTTACCAGTAGATGCCCAATGGGGTGCTATAGGTAAATTGTTTTGACCAAGTGTTTTTAATTTTTTAAGTTTCTACATGTTTTTGTGTTTTTTATATTTCCAAGGCTAAACTAAAAATGTTCTCATGCATGTATATGTTGGTACTGTTTGACCAATGGGTCATCAATAGGAGGCCAGTGAACCATAATTTGGATTTGACCGAGACACTGGCAGAGTTGCAGGATCATATAGAGGGGTTAACCCTCGGTATTCCAGATGTCTTGATAGAGGAGTTACCGATGAGGCTACAACACCATACTATTGGTGTACCTAGCCATTGGATGAGGCTATTGCACATGATAGCTCAGGTTGTGACTTGTTATCATGAGCATCATTAGGTCTACCTAGGATGTTTTCCTATATGCATTTTGAGTTTTGAGGTCAGATGGCCAACATGTCTTGGACACAAAACTTTTAAAACATCTACCTATTTTACTTTCAGTGTTTTTATATATATGGTTGTGTGAAATCCTATTCAACTATCATTGTGAATAGAAAAAATTACTTTTACATGTGTCATAAATGTCTGTTTAACACATAGTTCACTAATGAATCAGTTAGTGTGTTAAAGTTCTTGGAAATGTGTTGATATTTCATGTAATCAAAATTTATTTCCAAGAGACAAACTCTAAGGAACATATGATAAATTGTTGGATTTCGAATGGTATAAATATTTGTTAGTTGCAGTATGACAAGTTCTGAGTCCAGCCTAATGATGATTCAGCGAATGCCAAGCGAAATGGCATCAGAGAGAAGTTCGATCAACACACTATACTCAATGATATTGTTCGTAGAACGATTGATACAAACCCCTTGAAAATTCACTAACTCCCTAGTTGGAGCGAATATGGCGCATGCTGCAGAAGATAGGTTCTTTGTACTATGACTAGCACCATTAGCATAACCAACAAATGGTTCCAAAGATTCCGACATCTGTAAAAAATGCAAAGCATATTACTTAACCACATAAAAACTCTAAAAGTCACACTGTAACACACACACACACACAATCAAAGTATATATATAGTGGTTATTACTACGCAAAATCAGGCACAGTAACATGTCAAATACAACCCGTTATGAGGTTGCGATAATAGAATTCCATCATAATCAACTAACTCATAAGCACCTTTTGCCAAAATATGCTTGACAATATAGGGGCCCATCTATAATGGTTCAAATTTCCCTTCTCCTAGTTTATCAACTTCCTGATCATAAAGCAAGACCAGGTATCCTTCTGAGAGAATGCGAGGCTTGATATTCCGGTGATATTGCGCCTTTATTAATTTCTTATGTGCTTCATTAGCCAATGAATCTTCACGACATTTTTCATCTAGATGGATGAGCTCTAAGAAAAATGCTTCTTCTTCAAAAGCGTTAGGTAATAGGTCAATCACAAATTTTAATGATGACATTTCACATTGTACAAGCAAGTTTGCCTCCAGACCATACACCAATTGAAAAGGTGTGAATCCGGTTTCATTTCTCATCAGGGTTTGGTAAGCCCACAAAGCCGAGTATAGGATTAAATGCTAGTTTCATTTATGAACTCCTATCATTCGTTGGAGCATTCATTTAAGGATTTTTTTGATAGCCTCAACTTGTCCATTAGCTTGTGGATAATAAGGATTATAACTATCATGGGAAAGTTCTAACTTGGTAGTCAATTCAGTCATCATATGGTTGCGAAAATGTGAACCATGATCTGTAACTATAGCTTGTGGCCCACCAAACTGTGCAACCACATGGTTGAAGAAAAAAAGAGCAGTCGTCTCACTGCTGTTATTTAATGTAGGCATGGCCTCAACCCATTTCGAAAAATATTCCACGACGACAGTAATATACCCATGCCCCCTGACCGAGGTAGGGTTACATGTCATAAAATCGATGCCCCATTTTGCAAATCGTCCAACAACAATGATAGGATGTAGTGGTGTAGGTGGTATTCATGTTTTGTAGTCAGGAATCTGGCATGCATGACAACTTCTGACAACAATATTGCAATCATTGAATATAGTTGGCTAAAAATAACCAGCACGGAAAATCATTTGTGCGGTAGCATAACCAGATAAATGTCCACCACAAGCACCAAAACAAAAATCATTCAAAAGTTTCTCAACTTCCTCATGAGTGAGGCACCTCCGTAAAATCGTATTGATACCATGACAATAAAGGGTGTCGCCAATGATCAAATAATATTTGGCTTGGTAACGAACACATCGCTGTTGCAAGAAAGAGGTATCAGCCCAGAAAGTTTAGGTCTGGAGATAGATTAGTATATCTCCATACCACGGGTCAGATGACAAAATAAAAAACAAAGACTCATCCGGAATTGATGGCTCTGTTGTTGAATCGATGTTGGTAGAGGGAAGGTTGCAAAGAAGCTCAACAAAGACTAGAGATTTCTTTGTTTTGGATTTGATGAATTCCAAATCAAACTCCTGCAAAGTGACGATCCATTTCGAGTATTTCCCCCCAGCAATTGAAATGGCATAATATATGTTATAGGGTTTCAATTCGAAATGATAATGGTCTTTCGGAGTAGGATATAGTGGCAAAGTCTTTGTACATCTTAGACAGTAGCCAAAGCTAACTTTTCAACATAAGAGTACTTAACTTTCATATCACTGAGATTGTGACTCAAATAATAGATCGGATGTGCAGTCCCATCTTCTTCTCGGACTAAAACCATAACAATGGTTGTATCTGCATCGACAAGATACAGGAAATAATCATTTTGATAATTAGGGGCATACATTAACGATGCTCGAATTAGGGTATCTTTGAGAGCATCAAAGGAAGCTTGCAAAACTTGGTCCCAATGGAAGGGTATCCCCTTTGTCAAAAGACAAGTAAATCCTTTAGCCATTTTAGCATAGTTGGGAATGAACCTCCTTAGAAAGTTAGCCTTCCATTGAATTCTCTGTAACTGCAGTAAATTGGAAGGTGGAGGCAAATCAAGGATTGCCTTAACCTTCAAAGGGTTGAGTCAAATTCCTTCTTTAGACACTACGAAACCAAGAAAACAACCAGAACCAACACAAAACATACATTTATGTGGATTGAGTCAAATTTGGTGGTGTTGTCACCGTAAAAAGATAGCTCTCAGATGTTGCGGGTGATCAACCCATTTCTGTGAATGAGCAGGTAAATCATCTAGATAGGGTTGAACAATGTGTTTGATGTCATGGAAGGCATAATTCATTGCCCTCTAAAAAGTTGCACCAACATTTTTCAAACCAAAAGGGAGTTACTATATGTGAATGTGCTCCAAGGACAAATAAAAGTAGTTTTATATTGGTCTTCTAGGCAGATATTGATCTGATTATAGCTGGAAAAGATATCCATAAATGAGAATATTTAGCGTCCGGCATAGTCATCAATTATCTGGTCGATAAAGGGAGTGGGATAGTTATCTTTTGGAAAAATGTTATTAGCATCCCTATAATCAACACATGCTCGTATTGTTCCTTGTTTCTTCATGATAGGAACAATATTGGAAACCCAATCGATAAGAGGAACGATGTAAATGAAACTAGCATGTAACAATTTTTCAATTTCTACTTTTATGAGAGTAGCCTTCTTTGGATGAATAGGATGGCAGCACCGTCGTACTAGTTTTACATCAGGATACATTTTAATCTCATGTTAAAAAATACTAGAATCAATACTTGGCATTTCCTCATATGACTAGGAAAATATATCGTGGAATTCACAGAAAAGAGCACAGTAAGTTTCAAGTTCTGATGGAGAACAACATTTGCCAACATGGATGTTCTCTACAATTCCAAGTTTGTTCAAAGTGTTGATAGAAGTGGTTTCTTCGATATTTGACAAGTTTCGTTTGAAATCAACTGTGTCTATAAATACAAAATTCAAAAGGAAATCAACAATTGAAAGGTGATTTCGTTCATTTGAAACATCTTCTATTTGATTTGGAAGATGGGATCGATGATGATAATCTTCCCATGGTTCTTCTTCTCTCATCATTGATTGTATGATTCCTTCATTAGTAGAAAATGTACGTGAAAAAGGATCAGAGGAAGTACCCTATTCTAACGAACGATCAACCCATACAATTGGTGATAATGGATTTGGGTTTTCCGCACAATCCAGAAAGATTAATTGTTATGCAAGCTCAATGGGGCTTAGCAGCATGGTTTCATTATACATATCATCTTTAGAATTATTGGGAATCTTCCATGAATTAGATGAAGTGGAAGATATCATGTTGCAAGTCTCAAGTTTTTCCACTTCTGCCATTTGTGATGGTGATGATAGTGAAAAGGTACCCATTAGGGAAGAATCCTTAAAGAGACCTACTCCAACATTCTGAAGAGATATAGGCGGTCCGTGAACTAACGGAATGCTTCCAGTAGCCTATGAACTAGAGGCAAAGAAGATGAGTTGATCAATTATTGTGATTCCACCTTTATGAGGGAAAGCAATCATATGAAAGTATGTCGAAACCACAGCAACCATAGCATAAACCCAACTGAGTTGATCAATTATTGTGATTCCACCTTTATGAGGGAAAGTGATCATATGAAAGTATGTTGGAACCATAGCAGCGATAGCATAAACCTAAGGTCTTCCAGGAAAAATCTTGTATTCAAGGGGTCCTTCAACAACCTCAACTTCAACAGTTACAGTTTTCTCCCCTAGTTCTATCTGCAGGTTACTTAAAATTCCACAAGGTGTATATGTGTGACCGTCAAAAGATTTTAAAGTTGTAGGTGACCATGACGAAGGTGGGGAGCCAAGTGTTTTCTAGTAACTCATTGACATGATACAAGTAGATGCACCCTCATCAATGATGGTTTGGCAAATGATTTTATTCAAAGCCTTTACCTGGATCAAGAAAGCTAATTGAGTTGATAATTGCGGTGTATATCCTGCACGGTTAAAAACCACAAGATTATAATCTGTTGGATCAATTCCACCAGTTACTGACAATAAATCTTGCTTTTGGGAGGGACAATTTTGAAGCACCTCAAGTGTCGACATAGAAGAAGGTGACTAAGCCAAATCTTCTACTATGTTATAGTTTTACACTACTCAAGTTGGAGGGTTGAATGTAGACTTATGTACAACTCCTTTAGGCGGTTTTATTGTTAACTCCGGTGCAATAGCTGGTGGAATAGGATCAAACAAAGTTGAAGTCAAAGTATTTGGTTAATCTGAAGCCTGGTTGTTTGACGACGATGACCGATTACCATAATCTTTACTTTGTGTAGACACCAAAACATCAATCTTAGGCTTAGAGGGAGATAACATAAGCACTTGCGAAGTAGAAGCATGATCTGTAGAAACCAAATGAGTCTCTAGATTCCAAAAAGGATCTGTCAACATAGTGGATGCGCTAGAAGTATTAAGAAGTTTTCATACTTCAGAGCAGTGAGGACAGTCTCATGTAAAATGCTCCTCATTATAGATTAAACATGGATAATGATGTTTTCTATCCAGAGAAGAGGAATCATATGATTTCTCTTAAGGGGGAGGATTTTGTTTCTTTTTAGCTTTCCACTTCTTCTTGATTCAAGGTTGCTTTTCATTCTTGCCTTTGTCAGTGACACATCATTTATTTTGGAAGCAAAAGTATTATTAGATGCAGTAGAATTTTTATTGGAAATAGCAAGTGTTTGACCAGATGGTCTACCTACTACTAGTGTGCTTGAAGAACCAATCACATTGTCATCGTCATGAGAGTCCTTACTCGATGGGGGTGGAGGAAAAATAAAAGCTGGTTTGGGTGGATTTGGAATTTTGTCATAGAGCGTGCTAGATTGGGTGTAAATCAAGTCTAAGTATTGGGCACGAGAAATTACTTTCTCTTCAGTGACAACTCCTCCTTTAGCCACATCCTCAGTGACAGATGGCAACAAGGATTTTATAAAGCCAAAAGCTGATCAGGAACATAAGTTTTGACCATTCAACAACGATGACGCCACTCATGAATATGATCAAAGATGTGAGTAGAAATAGTATATTTAAATTTGGTCAATAGTTTAGGTCCAATTTCATATCGGATGGGTAACTAGTGTCGGGTTGTGTTATATTCTTTCCACGACTAGCCCACATAGTTAACTAGGGGGTTAGAGGGGCGGCGAAACCCCCCTTCATTGCGCCAACTACATAGCAGGGGGGTCATAGGGGGTTTGAGGGGTGAAGGTAACCCCACTCTATGGGGTCCGTGACAGCGCCCCGAAAATTTTTGGTTTTGGAACATATGTTAGGTTGGGCGGACCCACCTATGGTTTTGTGCATGATTTTCGCACATGTTTTTGGATGCGATGGTTTTCGGTCCATGGTTTTGGACGTGATGGTTTTTCGGTCCATGGGATTGGATGATTTGCCATGTATAAATATGTATTATAACATTGAAAGGAACATAATGAAAAATCAAGCTAGTAGTCCCGGTTTTGGGATCCAGGGGAAAATATTTGTGTATATGTGTTATGCTCTCGCATTGTTTGTTTTAGAATTCATATGCAGGTAATTTCTATACGGGGTTAAAACCTACATTTGGTATCAGAGTTGTTTTGGCTTCAAGGGGATGCCTTTGTTGCTAAGTGGTTTTGCTCAGGCCTGTGGTAGACCTTGTTTAGTGGGAGATCTGCGAGATCGATTCCAGTGGTGAAAGAAGATGGTGAGCAATGGAAAGATAGAGATCAAGAAATTTTATGGTCAGAGTTTTGAGTTGTGGAAACTCAATATGGAGGATCTTGTAGTTTTTAACCCCGTACAGAAATTACCTGCATATGAATTCTAAATCACAGAAAA
>APFE030369517.1:0-53738 GCA_000404065.3 Pinus taeda
TTTAATTCAAGATGAGATACTTCCATACTTCTTAGACCTAGACAAAGACCTCTTCCAACCACCAAGTCATCCCTTCCTACAACACATGATCTTCCCAAAATACTCTAAGTGACAGCTCCCCAACAACAACTTCAGTTCATAATTTTAGCTCCCTTAGTAGCAGAACTTTGACCCCAACTATAGAATTTTAGACCTGTATTAGACAAAGATTTTTGGCCCCAAAATTTGCCCAAAAACTTCGCATGTGTGTAAGATAGATAGCTCAGAAACTTCGATTTAGGTATTCCAAACAACTTTGTCCTCTTCTAGCTACTTCGCAATCTTTTTCTACTTCTGTTGCTTGAAGATCAAACTTGTTAAGCCAATGTGATAAATAGGTTGAATTGCCTCTCCTTAGATAGCCTTTTTGTTGGGTCAAATTTCCCTCATGTAGGCCAACTTCTTAGGGACATGGCCAACTTGGTGTGGAGGTGCAAAATTACATTTTTGACTAAAAAATAATTATTTTTACATGATATAAAATCCCAAGAAGGTTATATTAATAATGACAATGGCTCTAATGACTCAAGACAAAACCTAGAAGCCTTCAATGGGAGCTTTGACCTAGAAAACATTGACCCAAGAATGAAACTTGTGCTTTAATAAGGCATTATTATTTTATAATAAATTTTCTTTTTGAAAAGTACAATTGTGAACTTACATTCTTCAACAATTTTGACCCAATCTCCAAGATCTATTTTAAAAATGGGGTAAGAAAAAACTTCATTTTTGCAATATTTGCATAATTTAATTATAATATCACCATGGTGATTAGATCATCGAGATATTTTCAACGATATAAAATTTAATGGAATCCAAGTCCCAAATCAAATGTTATGCATGTTTGAAGTTTTACTAATAAGAAGATTCCACAAGTACTTCATTCAATCCTCATAGCACTGCCACACCAACATTTCACCATGTTATTAGTGTATCCATCTCTGACCACATTTAGACCACATTTGGTCCTACATAGTTATGCAATATCTTTGACACTGCAAGATTCCTAGACCTTTGGATGGCTTGGTGAAAGGTTTCATAGTCAGATGGTTTAGCTAGTGGGCTAGTCCTCTAGTACCAAGAGGGAAGTACGAATTGCTTTATATCTAGGCTATAGAAAGGCATGTGCATTTTTCCAACCATAGATCATTGAATTCAAAAATAGTACAACCTACATGTGTATGCCTAATATTACTTATTCTTTATGGCTCCCACATGAATGTAAAAGGTGAGTTATCTCGACCTAAGAGCATCTAGACTCCCATGAAGTGAACAATCCTTTGTAACCCCTAGGTGTGTTGACTACTAGATATAATGTGAAATCCATCTGTCGATGGATCTAGGCTTGCACAAAAGGCATAAAACATTCCCCAAACTTGGATCTCTAAATGGCATAGTAGATTGTTCTACCAGTGGAAAAAATTCCATATTTGGTCTAAGTTCCATCTGGGTGTTACAATTAGGTTCTCTCCCTACCACCCCTAGATGCCTAGATTCCTAAACCTAAATCGCATGTAAAGTGACTAGCATGAGCCCTGGCTACATTATGTGACACGAGCCCCGTGTTCAATCATCTATGAGGGTTGACCACCTTAGATCTGACTTCCACTTTAGATGGAAATCTTGTTCTCAAAAAATCTAGGCTAAAACATCACGAGCTTCTTTGTGGAATCCTAGACCCTTGGATTTCAAAATTTTACTAACATGTTAAGAAATAAGGAATATGGAATTTTCTCTAAGACAAAAGGATCAAACACCAAAATTCGTGGTGAACATGGACCATGCCCTAAGACTTGACACTGGAAGTACCATGCCATTACGAAAATAACACTTGTGCACTAAGAAAGCCTAAATTCCACCAAACCAAATGAGAGATAAAAACATGTCCCCATAACCTATTTACACAAAATATACACGAAAACATACAAAATAGTACAAACCCATTTCTTGGAGTGGCTTCGTTAAACTTCTACACCGAGAGATGAATTTCAATACTGTGATCTATAAAAAAGCATACCATTCAAACAGATTTCAAAATCTATCTTTCAAAGAGTACAATCTCGAAATATTTCAAGCATTATAACCATCTACGATAACAACACCATGACAATGCACAAATTTATAGTCTATCACCGTGTTCATGAATTACATGTCTACAAGTTCATTAAACTCATAACATATCAAACATTCTACAAATCAAGGATATGGTAACAGAATACATAGTGAAACCATAAAAATATAAAAATAACCATGTAGGGTGGCTACCAATGAATATCAGAGTGAATTATACGTATTCAATCATGATTATTCAGGGCCATACATAGTCAATAACATAGCAAACAATATCATAGCCCATAATCCAAATTTGTATAATTATTACACTTACATGAATGTGTTATCTAGGGAAACTGAAGACGAAACTTCCACTTTCCACTCAACCATTGGCCAGCCAAAATACAATGTTTCTTATAGTTGACCACCCCAAACTGGATCCATAGTCTCACGTGACGAGCTGGAGTTCATTGTTTGGTTGTTTAACATCTGGTCTCTGGCAGTAAGCCACATTGACTAATTTATCCTCTGAATTTAGTCACAAGGCTTCACGCAAGGTCCATAGGGGCTATTTCTATTTTCTAAGAGATTGAATCCACTATTTAAGACTTTCATTATGCACTGGTGGTGTATGTGAATCCTTCTACAATAGGCCGAGAGTTAATTTGAATAATTATCCATTTGATTTCCAAGTTGTACACTCTTGTATAGTTTACTTAAAAACTTTAACTATAGCGCGCCTTTTCACCTCTGTACTATTTTTCTTCCTGTATTAATTTGAATAATTATCCATTTGATTTCCAAGTTGTACACTCTTGTATAGTTTACTTAAAAACTTTAACTATAGCGCGCCTTTTCACCTCTGTACTATTTTTCTTCCTGTGGATACAATTATGTTTTGTTATTCTGGAGCTTTTGTCTACTAGATTTTATTTCTTTCTATTGAGAATAATGTATTACTTTTATTTATTATGTTGATCTGCGTTATTTCCCAATACTCTAGTACAAAAATTAATTGAAGACAAGTGTATTTAATTCCTTTTGTTTTAAGTTCTGAATGAACTTGGCTTTCTGGGGAAAGATAATGATTCACCGAATTGTTTTCTTTCACCCGACTCTATTATTGTTCTGTTATAAATATGTTTTAGCAATTACATCTATGTGTCCATATTTCACTCTACACAGTGATGTATGCTCTTATTGTTCTATTATAAATATGTTTCAACAATTACATCTATGCGTCCATATTTCACTCTACACAGTGATGTATACTCTTACACAGTGATGTATACTCTTACTGTGCGCCTATATCAATAGGCGTAGCCGATGACTATAATTGTTTCAGATGTGTTCAATACTATAGTATTTAAAATTTCTAGTTCCGTTCTCTAGGAATGAAATGCATCAGTTTGTTAATGTCTTGTTTGCCTTATTTATTTTAGTAGTGTTACACTCAAATTCAATAACAACAGATATATTCGATTTGATTTATTTCAAGTGTATAGATATTGAGGAAATCAATTTTCTTTTATTTTTAACTCCTCTCCTGGTTTTCCCTTTCTCCTGTCTCTCGTGCTGTCTCATGAAGCTAATCATTGAATGTGTATGCACGCAAAAAAAGAGTATAGCATTTTACACCGTACTAACATTCCCAAGTAGTATTGTACACAACAATATAAGGTGAATTTAACTCTATAAATGAATACCACTCCTACAAACTACATT
Source organism: Pinus taeda (assembly GCA_000404065.3). NCBI lineage: Eukaryota > Viridiplantae > Streptophyta > Pinopsida > Pinales > Pinaceae > Pinus > Pinus taeda. The sequence continues at coordinate 3,817 of APFE030369517.1, forward strand.
GACCCTTATATTGCACGCTAGAACGTGTCAAACATTAAATGCTATTACTCTATATTATACCATCAAATACGATTTCTTGCTATGGTTTCTTTTTTTTTTCATCATATGCGCTTATCCTCTCCCGCATGTTATAATATAATAAACATAAGTCTTTTAAATCTCATCTATACATAAACACTTGCCTAGAAATTAATTAACCAATAGTTATTCAATTCCTACCATCGATATATAATCATAGACATAGAAATTAATTTAACCAACGACCATTCAATTCCTACTATTTGCATATAATCACTTTCACTAGAAGTTTTCATTAGAGAAGATCTAACCGTGAACTTGTCGGAAAGGAAATTTTGCACTATTTGCCACCCAACTATGAACTGAGCACTTCTAATTTATCTTGAGGTTAGATTCTCTTGCCATGATCAACAACTTGTTGGAAAATGTAACTTCTATTTGTTTTAGTTGTGATTCTTGTTTTAGTTATGATTCTTATTAAGTAAAGGAGTCTGTTCCTAGTAGTTAGGATCTATTTCCTACATTGGTGTGTGGTTGAGATATTCTCTCAACCAACAAATTGTGTGTGTATGTATATATGTAATTGCATTTGATTAATGAAATAATTCACATAATCATATTTTGTCATAGTATCGGAGCCCTGAGGGCTTGGCCGGTCCTGGGCTGAGGGAAATAATTGAGAAGTATATTTTTGTATTAGTTTTTTAAGTGTCCATCATTCTTCGAAACCTATGGTTATTTTTTGTGGTATGAGGGTCGACAGAGAATCTCTGTTGCCGGATCAATGGAGGAGTTGTAGAGGCCGATTGGTAGTGCTGTTTTTGTGTTTTTGGAGTGGTGGCTCGTCATGTAAAAGATCGCTGGTGTGGTAGATTGCAGATCGTTGGTGTCTTGGACTAGACAACCTTTGGGTTCATCAGTTCCGGGTAGAGGGAGTTCTGCATGCAAGCACTTTCGTGGTCATAGAGCGATAGCAGTGAATTTGCCGTGAGTGATGTGGTATGAATGCCCTGAACTTGTGCCAATTTGGAGCATCTACCCAAAAAAAAATGACTGAGGAGGCATTGGATCTCTGATTGAGATCCAGCAGGTTGTTGCAGATTGCCAGCCCTAGCCTTGTGTGGAGACCACTTTGAAGTCAAGTTTGCGGTGTGAACCTGCGTGCAGAAGCAGAAAGCTGCGTGAGGAGTAGGGTCATTTATGTTCAGCCTTGTAGGAGTCGTTGATTGGTTTTGCAGAGTTCGAAGAGCACGAAACATAGTTCCCTATTGGTGATCGTTTTATGTGACGTATGATTAGAGAAATCCGTGATTGCAACTCGTGCTCATGCTCTCAGTGGTGCTCCAATGTTTCAACGAATTTTTTGTTTTTAGAGTGCCAATGACAGCGGTATTTTTTAGATTGAATTAATACTTGACTGATATAATACTGGATCTTACAGTGGCGTTAACTGGTCTAGGCCACTGCAGTTGAACTTGGAGAGCCTTCGAGGTCTGTGAAGATCGATTTGACGTGAATTTGACCCTAGTGCTGATTTGATAAGTCATCACTTGCTAAGTGAGTAGAGGGACGTAAGGCATTGAAGCTCACCAACGTGTGAAGTTGTTTGCTAGAGCTGAGAAATGTGGTCTTTCCTTTCAAGCATAGAGAGGTTATGTAGATTCAATTAATTTCGAGACTAGTGCAGTGAGTGTGGAGGCATATTGCTGCTCAGTGGACTTAACTATTAAGGAGAGTTAATGCTTCACTGGTGGACACTCCCGAGAATGCTTATGGATGCTACAATGAAAACGAATTTCTGAAGGAGGCGTCCTGTTTTTGTTGTTGTGTATGACTGTCTTTCTAATGGCAATAGAATTATATGGTCAGTTGTTGCTTGGTCAGCTTTTATGGTGAAACCATCAGAAGCTGAAAAAAATCTAGTTCAATCAAATGTTGTTGGAGCTGTTGGCACTGGTGGTGGTTTTATTGGGCCCTATTTTGGTGGAGCTAGAAGATTGTAAGTTGGTAATATCCATTTCAACATAACTCAGAATCATCTTTGACAGGTTTTCGATCCTTTTGTTGTCGTTGAGCTTGTTTAATTTTCTATTGATCCCGAGACTGACTAGTACAAGGGTCTTGTATTTGTTCAATTTACAAAACCTGAAGATGCTCGAGTTGCACATAATTTAATTGGACAAATGGAAATTGTTGGTCAAGTCAGTGCTTGATCAAGTTGAATGCAAGATTTTGGGGCTAATTCTATTGATTTTGATAAGTATGTCATGTCATAGTATTTCTAGTTATTATTGAAGTGACATTGGTCTGACCAACTATTGTCACAATTCTGAGTGTGTGTTGGAATTGGTCATTTCAACAATACACAAATTTGTAAGATATGATGAAGACATAACACTGAATATGGCATTAGAAGAGTTTCATTAGAGATTGGAAGATGAAGGACAATCGAGTGTGTGTGAATTAGTGTGAGTTTGTGGAACAAACTCATGGTCTAGTATGAGTCACATATTGTAATTAGAACAAATTTACATGTCATATACTCCTTTGTAATGGTTAGTTGTGGTCTTGAAAAGTTTTATGTACCTGATGTGCTGTAAAATCCAGAGAGGCATGCATACCCTTTGTTATGTGTTCCCTCTCTAAGAGAGTTTTAACACCTTGGAAGAGTATGTCATGTGGGATGGATACACTTGGGTGGGCCATATTGGTTTTAGACTCCATGAGGTGAAATTTTATATTTAGGGAGAGTTCATCAAGAGGTTGGATGAACCATGTATGTGAAGGACTTCTTAGTAGACTAGCGGTTGCGACAGTTGGGAACCCATACATTCCGGTAGATGGTTGTTCCTTTATATGGACATTGACAATTGCATGAACAAGGTACAAGGTGTAACTATGAGACTGAACCAGATGTAGCTTTTGTGGATTGATATCGAGACAAATAGTAATTAAGGGGGAGTGTTGGAAAATGTAACTTCTACTTGTCTTGGTTGTGATTCTTACTAAGTAAAGGGGTCTGTTCCTAATAGTTAGGATCTATTTCCTACATTGGTGTGTGGTTGAGATATTCTCTCAACCAACAAATTGTGTGTGAATGTATATATGTAATTGCATTTGATTAATGAGATGATTCACATCATCATATTTTATCACAACCCCTATTGATATTTTCAATAAGTATTTAATACTTTTATTTCATGATTAATTTCCATTAGTTGCGTCCAAGTTTTGTGGTTTTTTTATCCAAGCTTAGCATCTTTCCCGAACTAAGCATTTTAATAGATCTTTTCCTCCTATCCATTAGACTTATCTAGAATCTTATTTGGAGTTTTTATCATGAGTGAATTATTCTAATCTCATTTAACAATGGGATTTTTTGTTCTTTTCTTTCTTTGGCAGGATTCTCATTTCCAAGTGTCATATTCCGAAGCCCTTAAATTCCATTTATTTATTAAAAAATACTTATTTATATCAATATATATCAATATTCCAATGTATCTTATGGCTTTTCTGCCATCATACTAACATAACTCAGTCTAACTAAAAACAACATTACAACAACGGAGGGACATTACACCTTTGTAGTACTAAGAGAGTTGAAGATGAAGAACACTTTAGTCTAACTGAAAACAACATTACAATGGTGGAGGGGCATACACCTTTGCAATACTAATAGGGTTGAAGATGAAAAACATGTCTAACTAAAACAACTTTACAATAGCGGAGGGGCATTACACCTTTGCAATAGTAAGAGGGTTGAAGATGAAAAAAACTTCAGTCTAACTAAAAACAACATTACAATAATGGAGGGACATACACCTTTGCAATAATAAGAGAGTTGAAGATGAAAAACATTTTCTCTTGGATTGTCCAACTCTTATTCACATCCATTCTAATTTTCAAAATCCACATTATCATCCTTTTTCACATTATCATCATTTTTCACTTGTTAAATTAGCAAAACTACCATAAGCATAGAAATAAAATATTAAAAAAATTCTCCCTAATTTCAATGTACATTAATCAATCATCATTTTATCATAATATTATTCATTTCATAAAATATTTACATACAGAAATCCATAAAAATACATTTAAACATTGATATGAAAACAAAATAAATCAATATATTTATAATATTAAACAGTTAATTTCATTTAACATAGCATTTCAAATTAATTTACCATATAAAATAGATAACATATAATCAGTATATTCTAACAAATAAACACACAGAATATTTCAAAATACAAATGCATTCATGACTCAAAAGTAACCGAGATCATTCACATATAAAATAGGTAGTATTTCAAAATACAAACGCAGAGTAACCTACATTTTGATGTTACAACTCATGCCGTTTTCCATAACCAGAAGATTCCAATTAACGCATGAAACAAAAAGAAATTCTATTATTAACCACTACAGAAATAAACTACAAAATCTAAACTGTCGAAGAAAATTAAGCATCAAGGTATAGAAAATCCAAGCAGAAACTAGTATCGTTCCTTGTCAGCAGCTCCCTTTGGGATTTTTCACAAAACCTCCCAACCATCATTTGTATCATCATGATCTTTATTGAATCTGATTTGTATTTGACCAGCTCCCATGTTCCTTGCTCAATGTCTTCACAGAAATAGTCATCATCTTTTCCCATTTCACTTCTGACTTTGCCTTCTGAGTCGTCCGTGGCAGTAACAATGAAGGTGGAATTCACAGTATCTCCAAATTTGAGGTGGTCAGTAACAACTTTTTGCATGTAATCCATTGTTCATAGTGAAAACATATGAGCAGGGCTCAAATATCTCGAAGCGGACTCTCATACAAATCGCGAACGTGCAAAAGCAATACAAAAAGTGAGAATTTGCAGGAAATGTTTCAACGGTAAAAGTTTGAAGCTTACCGGACTATAGTTGGCCGTAGCAGTCTGACCCATCAGCGAAGATGGAAGCAGCTCCTCGCTGACAGTATTTACTCCAGAAGCTGGTTCGGAAGCATCTGAACTGGAGGCCGGAACCGGAACCGGAACCGAACAACCTACTCAGAAAAGAGTCGGAAGGAGGATTCTGGGCCATACTATTGCGAGAAGAAAAGCTGTTGCGAACACTCCCTGAATGGGAATATGGTTCAAGATAATTGGACGGGCCATCGACCGGGAACGCGATGAGATTGTTTGATTTAGGGTTTGGCGGTACCCTGAGTTTGTGCTTTGTCGTTAAATATGGGGTTTCTTCGGATAAAGTATAACAACCAGAGTGTCTGGTGTAACGGCCCCAAATGAATCTCATTTTTTAGCTACGATGCAATAGAATAAAGCAGTAATAACACTAAAATGGTAGTTACCAGAAAATAAACCTGACTGAGCAATAGAGGTCGGAATTGTTGTTATGTGTTTCGGTCGATAATTGCAGAATCACTGGAGCTGTGTGGGTTAACCCCGAAAAGGATAGAATTCCGAGCCGACTTTATAAACTCATGCAGATCAAAGCACAAACAGAGAAATACAAAACGGTGTCGTGCCGCATGCACAATGAGAGACTGGAACAGTCAAACCCTTTGAAGACCTTTACTACCGTGATCTGATAATCATTACGTGTCTATTTATAGAATTTCACGGATCTTGGTCTTGCCATCCTACATAGTCTAACCATTAACCTATTTTGATGATGATGGTGGTTAAATTCCACCATCATCATCAAAATAGGTTGATGGTTAATGATTAATTTTGGTCTATACCTAAAGAAACTAACCATTAACTTATTTTGATGATGAGGATGGTTAACCTCCATTGAGACCAAATTTTGGACTCACACTAAGTTATGTGAGTCCAAAGGTGGTGGAACGTTGTAATTTACAATCTGTTAAATTTAAAAAGCCATGGCTGGTACAATTAGCTACAGGAGCCAAAAGGCGAGTGGTAGCCAAAGTTAATGACTGCTCCTTCACTATAGCCGGTCAGCCTGTAATGGCTGACTTGAACGTGCTTCCCCTTGGTTCCTATGACATTCTAATCGGTATGGACTGGTTGGAAAAGCATTGGTCATTAGTTGATTGTAAAACCAAGATTATCTACTTTAGAGATCAACATGGAACCAGGAAAGAAATACAGGGAATTAAACAACCAGTTCAGGTTCGACCAATAACCGCAACCAAACTAGTAAAATGTATTCGGAAAGGGTGCCAGGTCTATGCCATTTAGGTGGGTTATGTGGATTCTAAGGATAAAACAGCTACTTTGGACAATATTCCTGTAATACGAGAATTTACAGATGTATTTCCAGAAGAAATTCCTGGACTACCGCCAAAAAGAAATATAGACTTTACCATTGAATTGGTACCGGGTGCAGCACCAGTGTCACGAGCACCCTATAGAATGAGTGTACCCGAACTGACAGAATTAAAAATGCAGTTGCAGGAGTTACTAGATAAAGACTATATTCGTCCTAGCGTGTCTCCATGGGGAGCCCCAGTATTATTTGTTAAGAAAAAGGATGGAACCCTTCGTATGTGCATTGATTATTGACAGTTGAATAAGCTGACCATCAAAAATAAATATCCTTTACCTCGGACTGATGAACTGTTTGATCAAGTGAAAGGTGCAACAATGTTCTCTAAGATTGATCTACGATCAGGCTACCATCAGATCCGAATTAAAGAAGAGGATATTGCTAAAACAACTTTTAGAACAAGGTATGGTCATTACGAATTTGTGGTATTACCTTTCGGGCTAACCAACGCCCCTGCAACTTTCATGTGTTTAATGAACAACATTTTTCATCGTTATCTGGATCGATTCATGTTGATATTTGTTGATGACATATTAATATATTCCCGCACCATAGAGGAACACCATGAACATCTCAGAATGGTACTACAGACCCTTCGAGAACATCAGTTATACGCTAAGTTTAGTAAGTGTGATTTCTTTAAAGAAGAAATCCAATATTTGGGTCACGTAATTACAAAGGATGGAATTGCAGTGGATCCGGAAAAGATAAAGGCCATAATGGAGTGGCCTGTACCAAAGGATGTAGCGGATGTCCGATCCTTCATGGGATTAGCTGGATATTATAGGAGGTTTGTGGAAGGCTTTTCTAAAGTGGCTTCCCCATTATTTCATTACAGAAAAAGGGAAAAGCATTTCAATGGACCCCAAGCTGCCAGAAAAGCTTCGAGCGATTGAAACACCTACTCACCACAACACCTATTTTGAGTATAGCTGATCCTGATAAGGATTATGTGGTATGTATAGACGCAAGTAAAGAGGGATTAGGAGGAGTTTTGATGCAAGAAGGCAAAGTGATTGCATACGATTCTCGAAAATTAAAAGAGCATGAACAAAAATACTCTGCTTATGATTTGGAGTTGGCTGCCGTCATACATGCCTTAAAAATGTGGCGGCATTATCTTATGGGTAGGAAATTTCTGCTGCTCAACGACCACCATAGTTTAACCAACTATTTTAGCCAGCCTACTTTAAACGCTAGACAAGCACGGTGGGTGGAATTCTTAAGCGGCTTTGATTTTGATATAAAACATTTGCAAGGAAAAGAAAACTGAATGGCAGATGCCTTAAGTCAGAAGGTACAAAATGTGTACGAAATTTCCATTAGTGGATGGAAAAGTCCCTTTTTGGAGATGATAAAGGAATCAACTGACCAAGATGCTGAATATCAGAAACTAAAACTGCAAATACAGCAGTCTGCCAGTGGGAAAAGCCAACAAGGATATGAGTTATATGATGCAGGGATGATATATTACAAACAAAGGTTATATGTACCCAACCAAAACAGAATTAAAAATCTGATTATGGATGAATTCCATATCAGCCATTATGCGGGTCACCCGGGTTACCAGAAAATGATTACTGCAATTCAGAAAGATTATTTTTGGCCGGGAATGAAGAAATGCATCGCTGCGTACTTGGCATGGTGTTTAGAGTGCCAGCAGATCAAAGCAGAACACCAACACCCAGCAGGATTGTTACAACCATTACCTATCCCAGAATGGAAATGGGAAATCATTTCCATGGATTTTATTACTGGGTTACCTAAGACAAAGAGAAACAACGATTCCATTATGGTGGTAGTAGACAAGTTGAGTAAAGCTGCACATATTATACCTGTACAATCCACGTATAAAGTTGCACAGATTGCTCATATTTTTATACAGAATGTGTTCAAGTTACATGGACTTCCAAAAACGATAATTTCCGATCGTGATGTGAAGTTCACATCAGCTTTTTGGAAAACACTATTTGCTGATTTAGGAACTCAGTTGAACTTCAGTACAGCATACCATCCTCAAACTGACGGAAAGACGAAACGTGTAAACCAAGTGGTAGAGGACATGTTAAGGGCTTATGTCATGCAGCAACCTACACTGTGGGAAGAGTATTTACATCTGGTGGAATTCGCGTATAACAATGGGTATCATACCTCGACGCAAATGAGCCCATTTGAGGTTATGTATGGCCGGAAATTGCATACACCTTCCAGCTGGGGAGGGCCCGAAGATAGATTGAGTTTAGGACCTGAAATGCTTAAGGAAATGGAAGATATGGTGAAAAGGGTGCATGTTAATTTGAAAGCTGCTCAAGACAGACAGAAAAATTTTGCTGATCGGAAAAGAAGGTTCAAAGAGTACCAGGTTGGGGACCATGTTTATATTAGAATTCAGGCCAAAAGGAGTACTTTACAGTGGAGTGGGTGTGCCAAATTGGCACCCCGATACTGTTGACCCTTCCAAGTCTTTGCAAGGATTGGACCAGTGGCTTACCAACTCGTCTTGCCAAGTCACATTCGGGTCCACAATGTTTTCCATGTTTCAATACTAAAGAAATATGTCTATGACCCTAAGCATGTAATCAGATGGCAGGATATTCAGGTGGGAGTTATCGTTACAATAAAATTTGACAAAGAATTAGTTTTGAAAGAAAACTAACTTAAGAAATTGTGCAATGCAGGTCGAACCGGAAGGAGAGGTTCTGGTCGAACCACTGAGCATCCTCGACCAGAGAGAAGTGCAGCTACGGAAACAAGTTATTACCCAAGTTAAGGTACAGTGGCGACATTTTGGGCCTGAGGAGGCCACTTGGGAAGATGAAGCATTAATGAAAAGAACCTATCCAGGTCTGTTCGTGGCTGAAAGACACTAAGACGGTGTCCAATCTCAGGGGGAGGAGATGTAATGACTGGACAATTTATGTGAATAAATCTTCTGTTGTTACCATTGTAGGTAAAATATGGAACAAGGATTCTTGTTTTTTTTAAATGATTAGAATATTATTAATTGAAAAGTTGAACATGGAATGAGTAAATTATATATAGTAACTTTCTATAAGAAAGCTATTCTCTTTTCTTGCCAGATTAAAAAAAAACAGTTGCCAGCAAGTAAGGGGGTAAACCCTAACTGCTTTTCCTCTTCCCATAGAAAAGATGGGAAAAAGGAAAAGGCCCGGGTTGTTAAGGAACAGACGGGGAAAAGAAAGGTGACAGAAGGGAAAAGAGACAGTGCTAAGTCTGGTGAGGACCAGATAGCACAGGCACAGCTGGTGCATTATATTTGCTGAAGGCAGAGGTCTGGCAAATGAGCTTGGGGGGAGATTCAGTCTAGTTGACGAATCTCGTGGTTGGGAGGAAAACAAGCAAAAGACCAATTTTCTCCATTCTGGAGAAGTATAGGAGGCTGTAAGCGTGGTAGTACAGGTAAGTACAGTTACAGTTTTCATATTTCTGGAAAAATTCCATTTTCTTTAGAAATATAATTTAGGCTGTAGATTAAGAAGCAGAGTGCTCTGACGATAGTTCCGGTATATTAGAAAGAGAACAATTACATTCTGTCTGAAATGAAGAATTTAAATTAGGTTCGAAATGAACTTAGATTATTTAATTAAACCTGAATAGAGGACTGCCTAGGTTAGGATGGCTTCAGGTATTCGTTCAAATACCGAAACCCCTTAGAAACCCAAGCAGAATATTGAAGGGGAACAGTAAGTCTCCATGTTAAAGAAAGATGAAATGAACCATAAAACTTATATCTGTAACGAAACAAAAAAAATAATAATAGACAAACTGGGCAGAACAGTAATAAGTAATGACAAGATTTATAGGTTCTAGGTGTGAATGATTCTCTATACAGAAACAGAACCAGCAGAGACCTTACTCTGTAAAATAAAGTAATACCTTCTTCTCTGCGACAGTAGAAGACAGCGTAACTATACAACAATGATTGTAATAAAGCCATAATAACCAACAAGCTCCATTTACAAACCCTTAGTTATAGGGTCAAAATTATTCCAAATGTAAAAACAGCGGAAGCCCAAATGGGATTCGTAAACATTCTGAGAATACATCGAAATGGTCCCGGAAAGTAGCATGCGAAAAATATGTAAATTATGGAGTTGAACTGTCATTATAAGGGAAATCCACGAACATGAAGACTAGGTATATTCAATAACAAAACCCATGGAAACTACCTTTACAGATATATATTAAATTAAACAAACAAATGAGACCATTGTCATATGAATATAAACGATGAAATATAACTAGATGTTCCAGAGCGCCAAGCGCGTAAGGGGTAAAAACCACAGATAAATATATGCATATGTAACAACAGTTCGAGGAAAAATATACATCCAAGTTCCAGTGAGAAACTATGCAACAATTAACAGATAAACAAACCCTTGCCGGGACTCGAGAAGGTCATTAAAGTAAACTGAAGTACAGGGTTTATACATAAAACTCAGAAACCCAAATATCCACAACAGAGCCGAGCTGTACTCAGACACAGAACGACCAGGTAGATAAATATACATGCATATAATGAAATGCTTCTGAGAAGGCGCAGCCAGGTTGAGTTAAAAACCTAATGGCTCGCCAGTAAATCTTTTATACAAAACAAGGGAGAGATAAATTATCCAGGAGCTTATACATCAAACAATAAAATTATCGTGCAACAACAAAAAGATTGGGAGTCCTTCACAAGGCGCGAGCACATCAGAGCAACCCCTTGAGGACTCATAAGGGTAGAGCCTCATGGCATTGAGCTATGAAAGGCTTCCTTAGCCCAGGAAGTAACAGAACGATTCATGCTTCCAATAGAAATATGGAAAACCACCTGACAGGAAAAAGATAAAAATTAAACCTTACATCCGGCACCTATCTTATGCGCCTAGATTCTTTTTCAAGGGTCAAGCTCTTACCCGGTGGAATAGTTTCCCTCTGGAGAAATGGTGCTGTCGTTCCTTGCCGCTGCGTTAAATCACCAAACTCTGTTCAAGCAACGGAACGAATGAGAAAACAAGTTCAGGATTAAACTCAAAAGAGCAATGTAAATTCCATTAACAAATAACAATGAAACGATGATGAGTTTACCTGATGGAATGAGCAGGGTTCAGGGTAGGACACCGGGAGTTCAAATCGCCTTCAGGCACAAAAGGCATACACAAATCTTAACACCAAAATCTGTGGTAGTCATCTGAGAACCGATCGCCATAACCGGATGCAGCATAGCAAAGCCCTCGGGAAGTAACTCTCCCTCTATCAAATGAGTTTCCCAAACCCTAAAACGCTGCCTATATAGCTGGCAACCGAAACCTTCACCGTTCGATGGAGGGATCAAATCTCCATCGTTAAACAAATTCGTAATCCCGAGGAGGTCGAGTCCTTGCTTGCAGTAATAAACTCTGCTACCTAATCCCAAGATCGATATCCAGATCAAGGGTAGAATGTATCAAGGCAGGTCCAGTTGTCAAACCCTCAGGCAATCAGCATTAAAGAAGTAGGATCCGCTAATGGTTTGTTGTCAACGTAATCGTGTTGTATACGGTTAAGTCATACGCCGAGGGTGGCAAGTGTATTAAAATAATATACATATTAAATTCCGCCATGGGCGATGGGTTCAACCATCGTACCCCATCCTTTAATGTGTAAAATTAAATAATTTTTTTTTTTACCCAATATTATGTTTATTTACTTTGGATAATGGGTTGTGACATGTGGTATCAGAGCCTAGTTACAGAACTGAGGCCTCTGGGCAAGATAGAAATGACAGATAGAGATACTGTATAAAATATATAAATATTTAGTAGTATGTTAAGGCCTTTCTCATTATTACCCTTTAAATTTTTATGATGAAGTACAGGATCAGGAGTCCCGGGAACTGCAACATGAGGAGGGCAGATAATACATCTCGAAGACCTGTGATGGGACAGGGAGCATCTGGTCCCGAAAATAATCCTGAACTGTGGGTACAACTTGGCGAAGAGGCCAGAATTACAAACCAAGCAATTCTGGAAACAGTACAGGAGCTTAAGAATGAGATGGCTCGACTACGAGAAGACAATGCCCGATTAACGATGGAACAATAAAGAATTTTGAAAAGTTTGTCCGACAGACAGAATCAACCACTAGTTAATCCTAGCACAAAACAACAGAGAATGTCCGAAGAACAGAACCATCATATACCCCCTGAAAGATCGGAGGAGCAGGAGGAACGTTCCGATAATGCATTTGAGCAACAAACCTCGAAAAGACAAAGGGTAGAATTTCAAGGGGAATTCCACAAGATTAAGCCACCACATTTTGACGGAGAACAAGAAGAAGCAGCTGAAGCGTGGTTAATCAATATGAACAAGTATTTTCAGCTATATGAATATGACCACAATCTTAAAGCACGATTGGCTATTTTTCAATTGCAGGGAAAGGCCACCTTATGGTGGGAAGAACTGAAGATTGTAAAAGGAGTTACTGAGCAGACCATTACTTGAAATAATTTTCAAAGGTATTTTAAGGAGAGATATTTAACTGAGCGCTTCTACGATGAAAAGGCAAGAGAGTTCCATGATCTGCGATTGGGGCAGCAGACTATGGACGAATTCATCACCCGTTTTACTTCCTTACTCCGCTACGTGCCATATATAAGAGAGGAAAAGGCGAAGGTGCAGCGATTTGTTAGCAGCTTACCACCATATATGCGGGAGAGGATTGAATTCGACAATCCAAAGTCAATGGACGAGGTAATCCGTAAGGCCAGAATCTGTTATCAACAAGGTAAGCAAAAAGGGGAAGCTGCTGGCAGAAAATGGAATGAGAAAAAGAGCTTTAAATCAATCGGAAACAACAAAGGAAATCACAGCGGTGGAAGTAAGTGGAATGGCAAAGGACCAAACAGCATAATTACAGCAAGAACTACATCCAAATTTAGGACTGCAAATGAGTCCAAGGTCAGCGAACAACATGCAAGGTTGGACAGTGAAGGGACAGCAAGGCCCCCGGTGCAGTGCTGGGGTTGTGGGGGACCCCATTACATTAAAAACTGTCCACAACGAAAGGGGACTGAACAGTTATCCCAAATTCACGAAGCCTCAACAGTCAGCGAAGTTGGACGTAGTGTACCAAGGATTAATGCGGCTTTGGAAGATCGGCAGGCAGAATATCAACCAACCATGGTCGAATTCGAAGGTAAAATCTCAGACCTTACTATAGCTGTTTTAACTGACCCCGGGGCTACACTAAGTTATGTGAGTCCAAAGGTGGTGGAACGTTGTAATTTACAATCTGTTAAATTTAAAAAGCCATGGCTGGTACAATTAGCTACAGGAGCCAAAAGGCGAGTGGTAGCCAAAGTTAATGACTGCTCCTTCACTATAGCTGGTCAGCTAGTAATGACTGACTTGAACGTGCTTCCCCTTGGTTCCTATGACATTCTAATCGGTATGGATTGGTTGGAAAAGCATTGGTCATTAGTTGATTGTAAAACCAAGATTATCTACTTTAGAGATCAACATGGAACCAGGAAAGAAATACAGAGAATTAAACGACCAGTGCAGGTTCGACCAATAACCGCAACCCAACTAGTAAAATGTATCCGGAAAGGGTGCCAGGTCTATGCCATTCTGGTGGGTTATGTGGATTTTAAGGATAAAACAACTACTTTGGACAATATTCGTGTAATACGAGAATTTACAGATGTATTTCCAGAAGAAATTCCTGGACTACCACCAAAAAGAAATATATACTTTACCATTGAATTGGTACCGGGTGCAGCACCAGTGTCACGATCACTGTATAGAATGAGTGTACCCGAACTGAAAGAATTAAAAATGCAGTTGTAGGAGTTACTCGATAAAGACTATATTCGTCCTAGCGTGTCTCCATGGGGAGCCCCAGTATTATTTGTTAAGAAAAAGGATGGAACCCTTCGTATGTGCATTGATTACCGACAGTTCAATAAGCTGACCATCAAAAATAAATATCCTTTACCTCGGATTGATGAACTGTTTGATCAAGTGAAAGGTGCAACAGTGTTCTCTAAGATTGATCTGCGATCAGGCTACCATCAGATCCGAATTAAAGAAGAGGATATCGCTAAAACAACTTTTAGAACAAGGTATGGTCATTACGAATTTGTGGTATTACCTTTCGGGCTAACCAACGCCCCTGCAACTTTCATGTGTTTAATGAACAACATTTTTCATCGTTATCTGGATCGATTCATGCTGATATTTGTTGATGACATATTAATATATTCCCGCACCATAGAGGAACACCATGAACATCTCAGAATGGTAGTACAGACCCTTCGAGAACATCAGTTATACGCTAAGTTTAGTAAGTGTGATTTCTTTAAAGAAGAAATCCAATATTTGGGTCACGTAATTACAAAGGATGGAATTGCAGTGGATCCGGAAAAGATAAAGGCCATAATGGAGTGGCCTGTACCAAAGGATGTAGCGGATGTCCGATCCTTCATGGGATTAGCTGGATATTATAGGAGGTTTATGGAAGGATTTTCTAAAGTGGCTTTCCCCATTACTTCATTACAGAAAAAGGGAAAAGCATTTCAATGGACCCCAAGCTACCAGAAAAGCTTCGAGCGATTGAAACACCTACTCATCACATCACCTATTTTGAGTATAGCTGATCTTGATAAGGATTATGTGGTATGTACAGACGCAAGTAAAGAGGGATTATGAGGAGTTTTGATGCAAGAAGGCAAAGTGATTGCATACGAGTCTCAAAAATTAAAAGAGCATGAACATAAATACTCTGCTTATGATTTGGAGGTAGCTGCCGTCATACATGCCTTAAAAATGTGGCGGCATTATCTTACGGGCAGGAAATTTCTGCTGCTCACCGACCACCATAGTTTAACCAACTATTTTAGCCAGCCTACTTTAAACGCTAGACAAGCACAGTGGGTGGACTTCTTAAGCGGCTTTGATTTTGATATAAAACATTTGCAAGGAAAAGAAAACCGAGTGGCAGATGCCTTAAGTCGGAAGGTACAAAATGTGTACGAAATTTCCATTAGTGGATGGAAAAGTCCCTTTTTGGAGATGATAAAGGAATCAACTGACCAAGATGCTGAATATCAGCAACTAAAACTGCAAATACAGCAGTCCGCCAGCGAGAAAAGCCAACAAGGATATGAGTTAGATGATGTAGGGATGATATATTACAAGCAAAGGTTATATGTACCCAACCAAAACAGAATTAAAAATCTAATTATGGATGAATTCCATATCAGCCATTATGCGGGTCATCCGGGTTACCAGAAAATGATTACTGCAATTCAGAAAGATTATTTTTGGCCAGGAAGGAAGAAGAGCATCGCTACGTACTTGGCATGGTGTTTAGAGTGCCAGCAAATCAAAGCAGAACACCAGCACCCAGCATGATTGTTACAACCATTACCTATCCCAGAATGGAAATGGGAAATCATTTCCATGGATTTTATTACTAGGTTACCTAAGACAAAGAGAAACAACGATTCCATTATGGTGGTAGTAAACAAGTTGAGTAAAGTTGCACATTTTATACCTGTACAATCGACGTATAAAGTTGCACAGATTACTCATATTTTTATGCAGAATGTGTTCAAGTTACATGGACTTCCAAAAACGATAATTTCCGATCGTGATGTGAAGTTCACATCAGCTTTTTGGAAAACACTATTTGTTGATTTAGGAACTCAGTTGAACTTCAGTACAGCATACCATCCTCAAACTGACGGAAAGACGGAATGTGTAAACCAAGTGGTAGAGGACATGTTAAGGGCTTATGTCATGCAACAACCTACACTATGGGAAGAGTATTTACATCTGGTGGAATTTGCGTATAACAATGGGTATCATACCTCGACGCAAATGAGCCCATTTGAGGTTATGTATGGCCGTAAATGCCGTACACCTTCCAGCTGGGGAGGGCCCAAAGATAGATTGAGTTTAGGACCTGAAATGCTTAAGGAAATGGAAGATATGGTGAAAATGGTGCATGTTAATTTGAAAGCTGCTCAAGATAGACAGAAAAATTTTGCTAATCGGAAAAGAAGGTTCAAAGAGTACCAGGTTGGGGACCATGTTTATATCAGAATTCAGGCCAAAAGGAGTACTTTAGAGTGGAGTGGGTGTGCCAAATTGGCACCCCGATACTTTGGACCCTTCCAAGTCTTGGCAAGGATTGGACCAGTGGCTTACCAACTCGCCTTGCCAAGTCACATTCGGGTCCACAATGTTTTCCATGTTTCAGTACTAAAGAAATATGTCTATGACCCTAAGCATGTAATCAGATGGCAGGATATTCAGGTGGGAGTTATTGTTACAATAAAATTTGACAAAGAATTAGTTTTGAAAGAAAACTAACTTAAGAAATTGTGCAATGCAGGTCGAACCGGAAGGAGAGGTTCTATTTGAACCACTGAGCATCCTCGACCAGAGAGAAGTGCAGCTACGGAAACGAGTTATTACCCAAGTTAAGGTACAGTGGCGACATTTTGGGCCTGAGGAGGCCACTTGGGAAGATGAAGCATTAATGAAAAGAACCTATCCAGGTCTGTTCGTGGCTGAAAGACACCAAGACGGTGTCCAATCTCAGGGGGAGGAGATGTAATGACCGGACAATTTATGTGAATAAATCTTCTGTTGTTACCATTGTAGGTAAAATATGGAACAGGGATTGTTGTTTTTTTTAAATGATTAGAATATTATTAATTCAAAAGTTGAACATGGATTGAGTAAATTATATATAGTAACTTTCTATAAGAAAGTTATTCTCTTTTCTTGCCAGATTAAAAAAAACAATTGCCAGCAAGTAAGGGGGTAAACCCTAACTGCTTTTCCTCTTCCCATAGAAAAGATGGGAAAAAGGAAAAGGCCTGGGTTGTTAAGGAACAGACGGGGAAAAGAAAGGTGACAGAAGGGAAAAGAGAGAGTGTTAAGTCTGGTGAGGACCAAATAGCACAGGCACAGCTGGTGCATTATATTTGCAGAAGGCAGAGGTCTAGCAAATGAGCTTGGGGGGAGATTCAGTCTGGTTGACGAATCTCGTGGTTGGGAGGAAAACAAGCAAAAGACCAATATTCTCCATTCTGGAGAAGTATAGGAGGCTGTAAGCGCGGTAGTACAGGTAAGTACAGTTACAATTTTCATATTTCTGGAAAAATTCCATATTCTTTAGAAATATCATTTAGGCTGTAGATTAAGAAGCAGAGTGCTCTAACGATAGTTCCGGTATATTAGAAAGAGAACAATTACATTCTGTCTGAAATGAAGAATTTAAATTAGGTTCGAAATGAACTTAGATTATTTAATTAAACCTGAATAGAGGACTGCTTGGGTTAGGATGGCTTCAGGTATTCGTTCAAATACCGAAACCCCTTAGAAACCCGAGCAGAATATT
Organism: Pinus taeda; assembly: GCA_000404065.3. Classification (NCBI taxonomy): domain Eukaryota; kingdom Viridiplantae; phylum Streptophyta; class Pinopsida; order Pinales; family Pinaceae; genus Pinus; species Pinus taeda. The sequence continues at coordinate 21,522 of APFE030369517.1, forward strand.
GAAGGGGAACAATAAGTCTCCATGTTAAAGAAAGATGAAATGAACCATAAAACTTATATCTGTAATGAAACAAAAAAAATAATAATAGACGAACTGGGCATAACAGTAATAAGTAATGACAAGATTTATAGGTTCTGTGTGTGAATGATTCTCTATACAGTAACAGAACCAGCAGAGACCTTACTCTGTAAAATAAAGTAATACCTTCTTCTCTGCGACAGTAGAAGATAGCTTAACTATACAACAGTGATTGTAATAAAGCCATAATAACCAACAAGCTCCATTTATAAACCCTTAGTTATAGGGTCAAAATTATTCCAAATGTAAAAACAGCGGAAGCCCAAATGGGATTCGTAAACATTCTGAGAATACATCGAAATGGTCCCAGAAAGTAGCATGCGGAAAATATGTAAATTATGGAGTTAAACTGTCATTATAAGGGAAATCTGCAAACATGAAGACTAGGTATATTCAATAACAAAACCCATGGAAACTACCTTTACAGATATATATTAAATTAAACAAACAAATGAGACCATTGTCATATGAATATAAACGATGAAATATAACTAGATGTTCCAGAGCGCCAAGCGCGTAAGGGTTAAAAACCACAGATAAATATATGCATATGTAACAACAGTTTGAGGAACAATATACATCCAAGTTCCAGTGAGAAACTATGCAACAATTAACAGATAAACAAACCCTTGCCGGGACTCGACAAGGTCATTAAAGTAAACTGAAGTACAGGGTTTATACATAAAACTCAGAAACCCAAATATCCACAACAGAGCCGAGATGTACTCAGACACAGAACGACCAGGTAGATAAATATACATGCATATAATGAAATGCTTCTAAGAAGGCGCAGCCGGGCTGAGTTAAAAACCTAATGGCTCGCCAGTAAATCTTTTATACAAAACAAGGGAGAGATAAATTATCCAAGAGATTATACATCAAACAATAAAATTATTGTGCAACAACAAAAAGATTGGGAGTCCTTCATAAGGCACGAGCACATCAGAGAAACCCCTTGAGGACTCATAAGGGCTGAGCCTCATGGCATTGAGCTATGAAAGGCTTCCTTAGCCCAGGAAGTAACAGAACGATTCATGCTTCCAATAGAAATACGGAAAACCACCTGAGAGGAAAAAGATAAAAATTAAACCTTACATCCGGCACCTATCTTATGCGCCTAGATTCTTTTTCAAGGGTCAAGCTCTTACCCGGTGGAATAGTTTCCGTCTGGAGAAATGGTGCTGTCATTCCTTGCCGCCGCGTTAAATCACCAAACTCTGTTCAAGCAACCGAACGAATGAGAAAACAAGTTCAGGAGTAAACTCAAAAGAGCAATGTAAATTCCATTAACAAATAACAGTGAAACGATGATGAGTTTACCTGATGGAATGAGCAGGGTTCAGGGTAGGACGCCGGGAGTTCGAATCGCCTTCAGGCACAAAAGGCATACACAAATCTTAACACCAAAATCTGTGGTAGTCATCTGAGAACCGATCGCCATAACCGGATGCAGCATAGCAGAGCCCTTGGGAAGTAACCCTCCCTCTATCAAATGATTTTCCCAAACCCTAAAATGCTGCCTGTATAGCTGGCAAGCGAAACCTTCACCATTCGATGGAGGGATCAAATCTCCATCGTTAAACAAATCCGTAATCCCGAGGAGGTCGAGTCCTTTCCTGCAGTAATAAACTCTGCTACCTAATCCCAAGATCGATATCCAGATCGATGGTAGAATGTATCAAGGAAGGTCCAGTTGTTAAACCCTCAGGCAATCAGCATTAAAGAAGTAGGATCCGCTAATGGTTTGTTGTCAGCGTAATTGTGTTGTATACGGTTAAGTCATACGCCGAGGGTGGCAAGTGTATTAAAATAATATACATATTAAATTCCGCTGTGGGCGATGGGTTCAACCATCGTACCCCATCCTTTAATGTGTAAAATTAAATAATTTTTTTTTTTACCCAATATTATGTTTATTTACTTTGGATAATGGGTTGTGACAACATATTTCCCTAGAGAGTGTCTCTCCTAGTAATCACTTTTAAAGTTTTATTAGTTTTTAATTGAGAGAACTTGTAAATGTTTACTAGCATTTACAAGACTGCAACATTTACACCTACCATTTTGCTTTTAGATTTAATAAAAAATGTTAAAATAAAACATTTATAAACATTTTATTTTGAAATAGGTTATGGCTTTTGCACAAGTGGTATTAATAAGCCATGGTATTGTAACAAAACTTACTTACAAATTGATAATATCTGTGATAAAATGGTTAAGAATTTTGTTACATTGTTAGTATTAAAATTTAATTTAAACAATATTATAAAATTAAATTAAAATAAAATATTTATAAAATATTTTGATTTTGAAATGAGTTATGGTTTTTTAACATGTGGTATTGATAAACCATGATATTGGCCAATGGTATTGTAATATCGATCGTAAAATAGAGGTTAATATTCACGTTTAAGAATCTTGTTATAGTGCCAGTGTTAAATTTTTATGTTCTTATTAATTAAATTTAAATATGGTTACAAAATAATTATTTTGATTTATACAATAAAATGGATCCTATTTATAACTACTATTTATAGATTATATATTTTAATGTCGTATGTATATCATGGCTTTTTCTAAAATTGATTTTCAACGAGTAAATATTTAACGATGTTAATCTTAAAATCAGTTTCAAAAAATCAATATAGATCAAAAAAATATCGATAAAAAAATATTATCTATAAAAAAAAACATTAGGTTAGGACTTAGAAATAGAGTAATAATGGCCCATGGAAACACCATCTGAGAGTACGAGCCAACCTAATTATCCTTAAAAAAAAATATTAAACTTATATTGTTATTATAGTTAAACAAGAGGGGCTGCCAAGCAGCAAGTCCCTGCCAATGCAAAAAGTCACAAAACGTCTTGCAGAAACGAAGGAAACGGTTCAGCCTCATCTGCCCGAGTATCATTCATTCTGACATCTCCAGCAACTTCTTGAGCAATGATACCAGTGGATATCTCCAACAACTTCTTGAGCAATGATACCAGCTGCTGCTACGAAAGAATCAGTGAGAGTGGATTTTCCTGCCACACAAAAAAGCACCAACGGGAGCTCATTCAGGGATCCTACCACTGGATGGCTTGGCCACGATGGAAAATGGAGGATTGTGGTTGGAAATAAGAGGAATCACAGAGGGGTGGCTATGTTATATAGAAGCAAGGACTTCGTCCACTGGGTGAAGGCCAAGCGTCCTCTGCTTTCGTCGAAATTGACCGGAATGTGGGAATGTCCTGACTTTTACCCTGTTCCTCTTTCTGGGAAAGAAGGGCTAGACACGTTAGCAGTGGGCTCCTCTCTTAAACACGTTTTTAAGGTGAGTCCTCCAAGCAAGAGGTCAACGAAAGGCCCCACCATCCTTCAGTTTTTCATTGATAATGGTATCAACAATTCGATTATGACTATAATTGAGGGAAGCAACAGTCAACGTTAATCTAAATCATGTGACGGCAAAGCATTAAGTTCCTTCAATACATAAAATTTACAACATTATTGTATGCTTAAGGTGTATGGGAAATGTCATCGCATAAATCCCCTCTACAGTATACACCAAGTTAATTTGCAGAGCTCTCAAAGGGCTGGATCACAACGAAATATGAGTAGGGTGGGAAATTAAGGGATGCGGTTGTAGTGGGCCTAGTTTATATAATGTAAGTTGGGATTGTTCCTGGATTTAACGCATCCTAAGCCCAATTATGCATCCCTTTCCACTAAGCGCAAATCGAAACCTCTCAAAAGTGTGACTTTCCTTGCTTTTGAAACTGTGACTTGCTCTACATGTTCATAAAATGTGACCTGTATGCTTAATAAAGCTCTCATACTATTTTGAATCTAGTATTGACGTGTCTATGAAATTGAAGAAGACTAGCAGGTTGTAACCATAAAAGGCCACTCCAATGAAGTCCGATAAGGGAAAAGTTGAACCAAGCAATACCAACAGTGATGATGAAAATGGATTGAAATATTACTATGGAAAATTCTATGCTTCGAAGACCTTTTTTGATCAATATAAGAATAGACGCCTTCTATGGGGCTGGATCAATGAATATGACAGCGTCGCTGATGACATTAGGAAAGGTTGGTCTGGTCTTCAGGTAAAGGCCATATAATATTACACCTTGCATATTTATTTTTTTTTTCTCTGTAAAACTAACTATTTTATTATGTACAGGATGCAAATTACAGACAAGAAAACATAGTACCCATGTCCAGCCGAGGGACTGTGGGCTTTCGGACGAGACCCAAAAAGGCCATGGAGTCTTCTAACAGTCGTTTCCTCGAACATACAGGGGACAGAAAATTAACTGAGACTACCCACGCAGGGGCGTTGTGATTATACCCAAAAGGGGTCTGGAGCCATCAACCAAAATTCAAATGGATTGAAACTTGCTGACACAACCCACGCAGGGGCGAGAAACTTGCTGACACAACCCACTCAGGGGCTTGACCAAGGACCAAGAAAGCCCACGCAGGGGCGTGACAATTTACTGTGACTGCCCGTGAGAACAAACCACAAAATCCCTTTCTAGGTTCGACTGACTTGGCCATTGTATGATTTGAGTTAAAATTAGGCCAGAAAAAATGAAAAACAGAGTTATGATTATGCTCAAAACCAAGGAGGGCTCCAACATACCCATACCAACGCCGCGCGCAGAGGAAGCTGATTAGCAATTGGCTACTCTGGAGGTTTTTCCTTCACCACTTCACACCATCCATACCGTTCTCGCAAAGTGTCCCAATCCTCTTCCACTTCTGCCTTCGAGGTCGCTGCTTCCTGAGCTGGAGGGCTTTTGGAGGCTTGACCAGGTTCCTCCGCAGGTGGCCTTGATTCCGCGCTCCGGCTGCCCCCTGGAGATCTCTCCCCTTTGCTTGCATCTCCCACATCGTCCTGATCTTCCTCAAGGAAAAGGACTGAGACATGTGCATTGATGCCTGGGCGACCCTGCGAGCAGCGAAAGGGGAAAATGGTGGATCCAAAGGCGGGCGCAGGGGCCGGCTCGGCGTTGGGCGCATTAGAATCCAAATGCGGGCTTGCCTATAAGGGGGCAGCTTGAATTCCCCTGTGACACCTACAGCGACAACATTGCACTCGAGGACGATCTGCTGGAGGGCGAGCCGGTTTGCCGCGGGCTAGACCTCTTCTGCGATACATGATTGCAGAAGTTGCAGGGGCTGAGAAAAAGGCGGGAGCAGTGAGGTGGGAGTGCTCCGAGATCCTGAATCCCCTCTGAGGAAAGCGCAAACAATGGCCAGTATTGAGCTCGCTAGCTCTGTCCGCAGGAAGATAAACCCAAAGGACAAAGCAACAGCCAGCCAATTGATGTCCATGGCTCGGCTCCTGTGCCTTAAGACCCTGCAAGCCTTTCCCTTGGCGCTTGTACGCCATATTCGCAATTTACCTTCGAACTTTGGAGCCATAAGTGGCATTGAATGCCTGCCACCCTTCTTGAAGCATCTATCCATGGCGGCAGAAGGGTTCATCAATGATCTGCTGAGACACGAGGCAGCCCATGGCGTCCACGTGGCTCCTCTCCTTCACCTGTCTCATCACCCGCATCTGGGGCTACTGCCTCACTTTGGATTAGTCTGTCGCATTCTTGAGCCTGATTAGGGTTAGAGATAATACTGGTGTTCCCAGTGTTTAGGGTACTGGTATTTTCAACTCCTATGTTGGCTAGGAAGTCAGCAACCTTGTTGCCTTCCCTTTTTGTGTGCATGAAGGAGATGACCCTGTTACTGCGGAGCAAGTGTTCAATTTCTTTCAACCTGGCTTCAAGTCTCCAGCTGGTGGCAATTTTAGTTGCTTGAGATCCATTTTGAAGGCGCTTTGCCATGTGAATGAGGATTTGGGAGTCTCCTTCCACAACAAGGGGCAGTAGGTCGAGATGCCAAGTGAGTTTGAGACCTTGCCAGAGACCTTCCAACTCAGCTGAGTTGTTAGTGTCCCAACCTATGTTCCCAAAATAAATATGTAAGGGGGAGCCTTCATGATTCCTTATGATTCCGCCATAGCTTGTTGTTCCAGGATTGCCTTTAGAGGCACCGTCAAAGTTGGGCTTGTAGGTATTCTTTGGGGGAGCCTGCCATTTGCAAGTTTTGATGCTGCTATTTTTGGTCCGATCATGTTTCTGAGATTCGGGTGTTAGATCCAGTTGCCAGTTGTTTAAGATGCTTTGCTCGTCAGCTTGTGAAGGAAGATCCTCCTGCGACCATGTACAGAGCATCAGAGTTTCGTGTAGATTCCCGCATAGCCTTTTCCAAATGTCCTCAGATTGGGAGCATTGGTTTTTGAAGATTCGTTTGTTTCTTTCCTTCTAGACGCTCCAGAGAATTAGACCTGGGATGAGGTGCCATAACCGATTAAGGAGTTCACTTTTGTATGGTTGCTGGGGCCACTGTTTTAAGGAGTTGATTATGTTGTTCCCCTGCCTGCATCGTCTTTGACATCTGAAGCTCGCTTTTTCCCACAGCTGATTGGCTAGGGGACAGTCATCCAGGAGATGCTGAAGGGTTTCCTCACTGCTCTTACAATTATGGCAGTAGGAAGGGCCTTGGAAATTTCTTCTTCTTAGTTTGTCCCAAGTAATGATTGTTTTATGTCCAACCAACCATAAGAAGTGTGAGATTTTAGGCCAGGAATCGAGCGTCCATATTTTGCGCCAGATGGTGTCAGAAGGAGTTGTATTGATGTTTATTAATCTGTATGCTTCTGAAGGAGAGTAAGTTCCTTTTAGTAGGTATCCCCATCTAAGGATTTCATTGCCTTCATTGTATCTGATGTTTCTCTTCCTTAGTTCCAATTCTAGCTGCTCGACATCTTGAATATCTGTATTGTGGATTAGCTGATTGCCTTGTTTCCATTGCCTGAAGCCATGTTGCCCCTCCTGTAGCCAGTATTGTTGAACCGTGTCCGTTCGCTGCTCCTGTCTGATAGGAGCTGGGTCTGGGAATAAGATGCTGTTGAGCTTTGGCATTTGATTCCACGCGTCTGTCGAGAAGCGAGCTGAGATGCCATTCTTTACCTCCTAAAAGTTGTGCTTTTGGATCAGTTGGTAGTGTTGTTTGGCAGCATTCCACATTAGCGAGCCCTTGTCGATGGGGGTGAACCTGATGAGTTCCTCCTGAGGTCTATTGTTGGCATATTTGGCTGTCCAGAGTTTGGCCCAGGGTTTTTCTGGATTAGTGACCCATTGCCACCAAATTTTTGCCCCCATGATGGTGTTACTGTACTCGGGGTCTCTTAGACCAAGCCCACCTTTGTCTTTGGGCGTACAAACAGTGGTCCATTTGACTAGGGCCCATTTACGGTTGGTTGCTGAGCCTCCCCATATGAAGCAACGTTGAAGGTTTCTTATTTTTTTAAGTACCCATTTCGGTGCTGCTAAGGTGGAGAACATGTAGAGCGGCATCGCCTGCAAGACTGATTTAATGAGCACAACTCGACTGACAAGGTTTAAGGTTCTGTGAGTCCAGAGGTTTAGGCGGGATTCAAGCTTTTCCATAAGAGATTGCCAGGTGGAGTGCTTTATGGCTGAAGCAGTGAGCGGCGCACCCAGGTATTTGGAAGGGAGGGCAGCAGAGGGGAATCCTAAGATGCGGGTCACTGCTGTCTTAACCGCGGGCGGGGTGTGAAAGAAGAAGATCTGAGACTTAGCGCAGTTGACATTGGTGCTTGAGGCTTCGGAGAAGTCATTAAGCAGGGCTTTGAATCGAGAGGCTTCTTGGACTGAAGGGTAGTCGAAGAGCATAGTGTTGTCGACAAACTGCTGATGGGAGTTGGCGGGGGTGTTATGGACTGAGAGGCCTTTAAGCTGATGTGTGAGAAGCGCATTTTTTATGTGTCGCCCCAAACCTTCAGCCATTAGGACAAAGAGAAAGGGGGAGAGGGGGTCACCCTGCCGAATGCCTCTAGATGGTTTAAAGGGTCGAGAGGGAATTCCATTGATAAGGATGGAGAATTGAGTAGAGGTGACTAGGCTCATAATCCATCGAACCCACATTGATCAAAAACCAAACGCAATGAGCATGTGCTGAATGTAACTCCAGCTTAGTTTGTCAAAAGCCTTAGAGAGGTCCAGTTTAAGAAGCATACCTGCCTGCTTTGAGGATTTGAGGGAGTGGATTATCTCATGCGTGAGAAGAATTCCATCCATGATTTGCCATCCTTCCACATATCCCGACTGTTCTGGGGAAATGAGCATGGGAAGGAGGGGCTTGAGCGGGATCGCAATCACTTTAGAGATAACCTTGTAGATGACGTTGTAAAGAGCTATAGGTCTGTATTTGTCAGGGGTGATAGAGCCTTCCTCCTTTGGGATGAGCACAATGAAAGTTGTGTTGAGAAATGGGAGCAGCTAATGGAGGGATCTTGATTCTTCTACTATTTTCCAGACCTCATATTTTATCAGATCCCAGAAGGTGTGGAAGAAAGTAGTGGTGAAATCGTCTGGCCCTGGGGCTTTACCTTCCTTGAGCTGAGACATTGCTTCGTCCACCTCCTGCATTAAGATGGGGTGGAGAAGAAGCTCATTATGCTCCTCCGTGATAATCTTTGGCACATTTTTGGTTATTCTTTCTATGGCCAGGCGCTTGTCTCCTTCAGGCTCTGTATGGACTTGAGCAAAGTGATTAAGGAATTCCTTTTCGATTTTCTCGTGATCCTCTATTCTGGTGCCTTCCTGAGATTGAATGAAGGGGATGCTGTTGTGCATTCTTCGCTGAACAGTGGTTTTGTGGAAAAATTTGGTGTTTCGTTCCCCGTCTTTCAGCCATCTTATTCTGGATTTTTGTCTCCAGTATGTTTCCTCCTGTTTCCGCCTTTCTTCCAATTTGTTGTGGATGTTTCGCTCCTGTTCTAGCGTTGTGTCAGTGTGCCCCTCTGTTATTATTTTTTGTTGGAGAGCGACCAGATCCTTGTTTAGTTCTTGTTGTGCTGTAAAGATGTTACCAAAGGTCTCCCTGTTCCACTGTTTTAACTTCCCCTTTAGAAATCTGAGCTTTTGTTGGAGCTGAAACATCTTAGATCCTTTGGGAGGGATGAAGGCAGTCCAGGTATTTTTAACCATGTCTTTGAATGTAGAATGCGTGAGCCAGAATTCTTCGAAGCGGAAGGGTCTTCTAGTAGGATTGCCAGGTCTTTGCCATTGAAGGGCAATCGGCCAGTGATCTGAACCAGTGTGTGGAAGAATAGCTGCTGAGAGGTCTCCTCCTAGATGAACTGCGTTGTATGAGATGAGGAAGTGATCCAATTTGGAGGCGATTTGATGCTTACCTACTCTACGATTGCTCCAGGTGAAGGTTCCATTTCCAAAAGGCATGTCTATGAGAGAGGAGTGCTGAATGAAGTCCCTGAAGAGAGAGCTTTCAGGATCCAGTCTGTTGCGACCTCCAATCTTCTCCTCTAGTTTGGTGATCATGTTGAAATCCCCTCTTGTTATCCATAGAGGGTGCCTTCTGTTATTATTCAAGGCCTCTAGAGTGTTCAGAAGGGCCACCTTACTCCCTGAGTCCTGCGGAAAGTACACATTTGTGAGATGGCCATGGATATTTGTCCCTATCATATGAAAGGCTGCCTGGATGAAATAGTGGGAAGCATGTAGATCCGAGAGAGCTATCGCTTGTGTGTTCCAGGCGATAACTAACCCTCCGGAAGCTCCAAAGGCATCCACCGCTGTTGTTTGACTCCCTGGCCAGGCCTTTGCAAAAATGCTATCTATAGTGGAGCTATTGCATTTGGTTTCTTGCAGAAAACAAATTTGAGGTTTTTCCATTCTAATCATGTTTTTTAACATTCTAAGTTTGCTGGGGCTATTGAGCCCACGTACATTCCATGAGACTAGCTTCATAGTTAACTATTGATGGAGGGTTTGTAGTACCTCGTCAGTTTAGCATACCTGCCCGAGTCTACCAGTATTTTCCCTATCTCAATCGTTCGCTGGAGATCCGTTTTCCTTTCTCTTTTCTTGGATTCTTTTGGGAGTTGGTAGCCGTCCCATTGGCTGCCTGGTTGTATGCCTAATTTATTTCGGTGGTAGGCTCTGGAGATGACCATTTCAAGCCTGTTGAGCTGCTCCTCTGGAATGCTGTCGAAAGCCTGTTTACTGCAAGCCAGTTCTAGATTTATGATGTCCAGTCCCTGCATGTCGATGCTCTCTGGTTCTTCTTCCATTCGTTGCACTTGATTGCTTCTATCTTGTATTGTCTTTGAGCTCTGTGGGGGCTATGTTTTTCCATCAATGTCCATATCCTTCTCTTTCCCTTCCAACTCTGAGTTTCCAGTCGAATGAAGGGTTGGAGTACTGAGAGGGGGAGGGGGGGGTTGTTTGGAAGAGGAGGCAAAAGGCGGAATGAGGGAGGATGAGGAGGGGGGAGCCAAGGCATCTGTAGAGGGCAAAGGATGGTCCTCCTCGTTTCGCGATAGAGATTCGAATCTATTCTTTGTGGTTGGACCCTGATTTTGCATTTTTGGCTGCCTGGAGCTATTGCTGGGTTGCTTGTGAGCACGCTTTCTGCTAGGGGCTTTTGTGAAGCCATCCTGTGCTAGGGTTTGGGAGGCGTCAGTAGAGGCAGGTTTGACATTTAGCGGGCAGTCCCGGAAGAGATGTCCTAGCACATGGCATTTCCTGCACCGCAAGGGGACGTGCTCGTAGTCTAGGGGTTGAATCCATTCTTCATCCCTGTGATTGATACTTATCGATTCTGGCAAGGCTTCATTCAGTCTTATGAAAATGCATATGCGTGCATAGGAGATGTGTATGCGTTTCTTGGTTTCATCTGCAGCCCTGATGTATTCTCCTATTCCATTTCCTATACCTTTTAGGATATCCTCGTCCCAATACTTGTCTGGAAGCGAGTACAGTCGAATCCAGACCGGTGCCTAGGTAAGATCCTCCTTATCCAGGTTAAATCTCGGTATCCAATCCCTCAGATACAGACCCGGTGAATTGAAAAAATATGGTCCCTCTCCTAGGACTCTGTATTTGTCCTCCAGGCAAAAGAAAATCGCCGTGAAGAAGCCTTTCGGTCCAAGCTGCAAGATTACATCTCCCCTGAGTTTCCATTTCGCCGCAATCCATCCATATAAAGCCCTTTCTGTTGGCCAGAACCCTATGAACTTCCCGATTAGGGCATGATCCTTCATGTATTTGATTCTCTATTCTATTTTGTGACCTGGCACCTCGATTCTAGGTCTCTCTTTGGCTATGGGTCTGCATGTTGCAGAGGTGACTTTCGGGTTGTCCCCTTGATTCGTCACATTGTACTGAGCGGCGTTGTGTTGATTCGATCGCCCCTCTGTCGTTTTGCTGTCATGCTGATGCGATTTGTTGTGGTTCAGTATTTCCTTATTCAAAGAGCCAAACACCAGCTCTTGTTCCGGCCCGTGCAGCTGATTTTCTGCATTTGGGGAGGGCTCTGACGCCCCCCCCGTGGAATCCATTAGCGCTCCTTGAAACCCTGCCGCACCTATGCACGACTGAGTCCTGGATCAGCGTCTGGAGCAGTTTAGAGGGGCACAGTCTGCGTCGTGATAGAGAAGCCTCCGAACCCTAACCGCTCTCGCTCTCCGCTCAAAACCCTCTATGGAAACCTCTACATTAACCATAAAGCATCATCCAATTTTATCAGATCTATGACTTGAAATTGAATGTGAATACTATGCGATAGTGGATCTTATTACACCTTGCATATTAGTAAGATGGTTGAATTTTATTTTTTTGAAAGGGCATAAGTTAAAATGATAGGGCATAAGTTTACTCATAAACATTTAACAAACACCATTATATTGCATGCAACCCACGTGCTTGTGTGTGCCATCACTAGACACTTTAGACTCGCCATTACATATGTTGGCTAATGCAGGCGTCAATGCTCTGAGGCAGTTTTCGATATCGAGAGCGAGGTCCAGATTCTGAGCTTCGTAAGCGAGCTCCTGCGTTGATGTCAAAGTGCTGCTTTCCTGCTGCAATGGAGACCCTGTATAAACAACTGAAAGTTTCGGATGAAGTTCGAGAACAGGTAAGTGTTTGAGCTCGGATTAAGCTCATTGCGGATACCTACTGGAGAACTCTGAATATGTAATGATTCCGAAGGAGGACATGATCCAGAAAATGCCTGCGTTGATGTCGAAGTGCTGCTTTCCTGCTGCAATGGAGACCCTGTAAACAACTGAAAGTTTCGGATGAAGTTCGAGAACAGGTAAGTGTTTGAGCTCAGATTAGGCTCATTGCGGATACCTGCTGGAGAACCAGTTTGCATTTCATTATAGGCGCAAGTTTCTCCTAGCAAGCGGTATCATTTTGTACCCTGTGTAGATCATGAGATAAGTTAGCAATGCTGGATGTTTATAGTATCTGCATGTCAAACATTTTCCCTTTCATGTAGTACAATACTCTGGAATGTTACTTGATTCAAGGGCTTTTTAGTTAACGATATTCATTGAATAGATTCTGTGAATTGATCTGTTTTAAGGTTTTCCTGCCCATCATTTGAAGAGCACATTCATAAGAAAATTTATATTGCTCTGGATTTTGTGTTACAGTTGATTTTGATTCATTAATAGAAGATTTGATTATGTCTGAAGGTTTCATATTATGTCTATGAAGTTTTAAATCAGGGTTGGACACAGATTTGATTTATAACTTTAAGTTTGAATATATGTTTTAGATTATAGCAGGTCTGTACATGGTTTAACATTTAACTAGAAGTGTACTCTCCCCTTGATAATGCTATTCGGGATTTGTCCTCTAAACAGTCCATAATCAGATCCTCTATTGGCTTGGCTCTCTCTCGATCCCTAATCAGATCCTCTATTGGCTTGGTGCTCTCCCGGACTCCACAAACATACCACAGATTGGTGATCTCCAAGGGAATTTGAACGACTAACAGGGCAATACTCTGTTCTGAGCCTACAGACAATACTCTGTTTTTTCAGGCTACTTGCAATTTTCCTAACAGGCAGAGAATACTTTGTTCTGAGCCAAAAGGCAGAGAATACTCTGTTCTGAGCCAAAAGGCAGACAATACTCTGTTCGTAGCCATAAATGACGACATTTGTTTTCCCAGATCAGGCGCATCACACTCGGCCATGCCCATCCTTCAACTCTCGAAGCCCATCCTTCAAGAGCAGGGACACTACATTTCATAGGATTTATGATCCATAGTCACTTCACAAGGACTATCTACTACTCGACGGAGATTACAGCTACAGAAAATCTGGTTGGTTCAAACTGTTCTAAGTACCACACAGGGAAGCACTTTAAAGCGATAATAACTCAAATATTGTTTGTAAGCCTCAAAAGATAAATTTGGAACCATAGACACGAGTATGGTCGCAATGGTGAAGGACAAACTGAGGGGTTATGCCGAGTCTTCTGTTGCTCATGTTTGTGCATTTCATGGCCAACCTGATTGCATGCGAGTATAAATTTTTAATTGGATATTAAAAATACATAATGACTTATATTAATATATTCTTACACTACACAACAGTTTATTCTTACACTACACAACAGTTTTTGTTCAGATATGGTTTTTGTATGGTAGGTGCCTGATTCAATGTGAGTGCATTTCAACAGGTGGCATGGCATGAAGGTCGAATGATCAACAGGTAATTCGAGTGATCGGTCGAGTTTAAGATCGAGTCATCTGCAGTCGAGTGAATCAAACCCTCCGCTCCCTCCTGGTTCCATCATAAAGGTAGAGTCATCTAACAAGTTGAGTGCTCTCTATCTCTATCTCCAAAAGTCGAAGAGTGTATCTTTATTTGGGCTGAATGACGTCAATTAACTTTTACACAACAGGAGCTCTTGTTGGCAGGGACTGATCCTAATTGTACAGAGAATATGTTTGCTTTATTTATGCATTTCACTGTACAAGTTCTGGTTAACAAACGATCCTATTGAACAGAGAATATGTTTGCTGGGCTGATCCTATTGTACAGAGAATACGTTTGCTTTATTTCTGCATTTAACTTAATTACATGTGCTATATTTCGTTTAACTTGAATTACATAAATATCCATTGTTAGCATTAAGAGTTCAAAGCCAGTTTCCCACTGAATTTCATCAATGCTACTTACAGAATCTGAATTTCATTAATGCTACTTACAATTTCTGTAGTCAAAGTCGCCTCGTTCTTCTTCCATCTCTAGATGATGAAGGCAGGTTGAACTGGGATTCCTATCAAAGTTGCCTGCGGGAACCGAGCAGCTTCTTCCATTGTGGCATAGCCGAGATACAAGAGGGAAGTCTCAGAGATGGATTACAAGAGGGAAGAGATCCTAAATAGACAACGATCCCAGCACCCCCGTATGGGCATCTTCATGCAAGGCCTCCTCTCGCCACGCCCATGAGCGCTCCTCTCGCCACACTCAACTTCATGCAAGCCACCTGTCTTTCCATCTTCATGCATCTTCCTACAACAACCAAAGTTTATAAACATTAAAAGTTACTGAATTAATGCTAACATTAATTCAATTGTTAGTTTATGGGAACTAAACGGGAATAAACTAATGAATATAACCTATGTTTTTGCCTCCCCGCCTCGGGAAGAGGCCAAATAAGAAGGTGGAAGAGGTTGCAGTGTAAAATATTATTAGCTTGATTACAAAATTTGGTTATTGCGTATTGTTAAGCAGCTGAACTAATGATTATGCACGTCATTCCGATTACTATAGTCCCTGGCCATTGCCAGATGACAGGGACTAAAAAGGTAAACTTCAAATTTTTTAACCATCTCAAACGAAATCACAAAATCATAATGATGAAAATAAATAGCATTGATTTCTTCCTGAAGGAAAGCTCATAAAAATGGAGTCATTTGAGAACACAAAATCATAATGATGAAAATACATAGCATTGACTTGTCCAAGAAAGAAAACTCATAAAAATGGAGTCATTTGAGAAAAAGTTTTGTATATTTTATTTTACTTTATAATTTTGATTATTTAAATGGATTAAAATTTTAAGATTGTTTTTAATATTTTATTTCACTATAATAAATAATTTTTTTATGGAAAAATATTCGTGGGACATAACCATATAAAAATACTTATAAAAATAGAAACTAATGTTTATGAAATTTTCAAAGGGATATTCACAAAGTCTTACATACACTTATTACATAACTATAAGAGAATATGTAAGTGTTTATATTTTCAAGAAAATGGCTAAAATTTTTATGTAGTTGTATTTCATGTTGATTAAACTTTAAATGGGAGGTATTTTCTTGACCCAAGTCTAATCCACTATAGGAAGTATCATCACATTTAAATCTTTATGTATAGAACAAATAGGACTATAAGAGTCATCAAAGGAAGATACACTAATTTTCTTTTGACTTAGAGAGGTTTGGAGGTCAACCACATTCTAGGAAGAGGGGACAGTTCATCCTCAATGTTGTCCTCACACTTTTCACCCCTATATTATTTTTAGAAGCTCCATAAAAACAAAACATATTGCTCAATTGAGATGATAACCAATGTTCAAATTATTCTAGGGGGAGACAAATATGCGATATTTCTTTATGAAAGTCTGCTTTGGGACGTGAAATCAAGATGTCTATATAGTTCCACAAAATATTTTTCTAAGAATATAACTATTGGGGAGATTCCAAAGAGTGATTCTTAGTATTAAAATTAGTAGACAGAAGGGACACAACATGAGAAACAAAAATTTGAGGAAGTGTGTTTTCATTATGGAATATTGACCTATTTCTTGCTAACCACAATTTCCAAACATATAAATTTTCGTATTCTTTCCAAATTATTTTGAAGTGTGGATTTCCTTTGAAAGATCCCAAATAATATTTATCCTAAGATTCAAAGAAGATAGAGATATGAGAGGGCTATTGAAAATTTAAAGAGAGATCAAGGAGATAAAATTCCTTAACAAATTTGGAATATCGATATTCTAAAAAAGCATGAGATATTGATTCTTCATGAGAGAAACATAATGACAATCTTGATGGCCAAAAAAATCCCCCTTTATAGAGGTTTTCCATGAAGATGATCATATTTTCTAAAGATTCCAAAAAGAAATATGTATCTTTAACAAACCACTTGCATTCGATATAAATATGGATAGTCAACTTTTCGAAGGAGGGCCATTTACAAAAAAGAGTGATAAGTAGTCATTTTTTGTATTATAGTTTGAGGACCTCTAAGATATGTAGTGTTTAGTCGAAACTATGTGGGGAACACCCCTAAATATGTAAGTCTAGTTGTGTTAAATAATGCCACAACTAGCTAGACCAAAGTTCCACTTCGACCATAGATTGTCTCCTAAATAAGAAGAGACATCGGCGAAGAGGAGGTTACCTCAAAATTCCAAGAAAAAATGTAGAGGCCTTAGAGATGAGAGGAGATCAAGGGGTTGTTGAACCAAAATACATACATCCAACGTTTAATACTTTTATGATTTTCAGAGATCCAAGTCAATATAGAGTAATTATAGGGGATATACATAGGAGATGGAAAATTTAATCTCATCCTCTAGCATTATTCATGTAATACAAAAATGTATTTTTTTCTCCATTAGAGTACTTATTTAAAACGATTTTCTTCCACCACTCCTCCTTATTAGTGATCAAGTGCCATAACAAATTAGCTTGCAAAGCTATGTTCATTAGAAGGAGAACTTAGATTCCAAGCCCTCCATAGTCCTTTGGAGTTTTGACAGTTTCCCATTAACCAAGTGAATTTTTTTGGTACTTTTCTTCTCTCATTGTTAGTTTTTTTCCCCCCCTATCATTTGGAATCTTACCCCCACTAGAGCTAAAAGGGTTGAAAATTGATATAAGGGGAGAGCTAAAAGGACCAAGTTAATGAGAATTAATATACTAGTTGGATTTTTTTAATAGTCTGTTGTCATTAATGACCACCAATGTCATGTCATTGATGTCAAAGGAGGTATGATTCCTTGGAGATCATTGAACATTTGTTGACACATTAGTGATTTGAAAGGAGGTATTATAAGCTGAAAAGATTGAGAACTTATTGAATTTAGGTTGATCAAACAAGCTTGAAAATGAGTTGGTTGAATAATTCTCTTCAAGGGCACTCTGTCAATATATGGCACTTGGTAAAACTCCCAAGGGATAAGGAGAGACATTTATTTGAATTCAAGTAAGTTTATAAAGGAGAAAAAAGTGTCAAACCCCAATTATGTTAACTATTACAATTTTTTCCAAGGGATTAGGAAGATAATGCATAGTTCAGGTGATCAATGATGATGGATGTTTGAATTTGCATGGTTGTTAATTGATAGTTTGATTGGTATGTGTTATGTTTCCACAAGGTAACCAAGAGGGGTGTGACCCAATCCCACATTGATTAACATACACATAATGGTGTAACATATATTGGTACACCAACATATTATTATATATGGAAAGTCTAGTGTAACACATGTGTGAAGTGTTTGATGTAATATCTATGTGATGTGGTGGATCTAGCGTAACACATGTGTGATGTGTCCAATGCAATACCCATGTGATGTTGCAAGTTTGATGTATTACCTGTGTGATTTGGTGGCTCTGTGTGATTGAAGAAAAGTGTAACTAAGTTCGGTATTTGTCAATGTCATTTTGGTCTTTGTACTTGTTAAGAAAAAGAAATATTACTTTTATAAAATTATATGAATTAGTTTCTTGCTCATTCCATATGTCCAGGAAAGTCAAAGATTCAAGATTATGTTAAATAAATCTTTATGGGCATTTATGTAATGTAATAACATGCAATACTCAGATATTAGGTTTTTCCTAAATAAATAATTCTGAGGGGAAAAAAGGGGAATTGAAAGCATGGTAAGGGAGGTTACTAAGAGTACCTCCGCTTCCTTCAACAAAATCGTATGACTCGAAAAAATTATTTATTTAGCATTTTCCAAAGAACAAATTATCAGAAAACGGATTCTAGCTGAAGTTATATACAAAGATCACTTTTGGACAACCAAAACCGATGATATCACCATGCCAAATCTCAATTCGCAGCAGGGGGCTGAGGCGGAGAAGCAAATAGCTCTGAGCGAGCCAGGTGTTAACCCTAACCTCAAGCTGTAACACATATACACTTAGAAACATTTTAAAAGTGACACAACAACCAAGCTAATCGCCTAAGATTGAAAATAATTGTTGAGAAGGATTAACTAACTAGAAAGATAGACTTTGAGTCAACATTTTTCTCTACCATGGTTGCAGAGCCTCCTATCGCTAAGAGAACTTAAGGAATGATTTAATCACGACGTTCGGGTGGGAGGGTAGTTGCCTCTAATAGCTCCCTTCAATCCATACTGCCAATGCTTAACCTAGTGGATGAGAGCCATTGATCTAGATCTCACCATTCCTAAGGTTCCATTTGCCACATGGCAGATGAATGAGGAGCACCTAAAGGTTTGATTGGTCCAACTGCAAGCTTATATATATTTATGCAATGTATGAATTATCCCTTAGATTGTGTATTCACAGGGTAAGCATGAATCGAACATGATATGCGCACTAACGTTTAAACCTTGGAGCATAAATTATGAAATTCATCATATGATGCAACTTATAAAACTTTCTTTAAATTTTAAATTTTAAGGTTAGTGAAATAACAAGGAAGTTAAACTTTAAGCTACCAGGGTGAATACTATGAAAAATAAATAAATAAATAGGAATATGGAGTGTGGTAAGTTGTAAGTGGCATCTCCAATTACAATGTGGTGTTGTACACTGTATGGTGTTGTCTTAGATTAGTTAATTAAAACATTTAACTATTTTCTACGGTTGATGTGTGATACAAGTGGTATTAGAGCCACATGTTACAATACTATGGCCTATGAGCCCGTCTATGACTAAGCATAACTTACCAATGAACGAACCTTGTGATGGAGAATTACTAACTAAGGGTTGGCAATGAGGAACCCTGTCATCGGTACATTGAAAGGAATTCATTTGCGTAAAGTTATCCAATACCAATTCGTCTCAATGGCCTTACTTACAAGAGCATATATGTTGGGTGTGTAAATGAGCACTAAAAAGGTTATTGAAGGCAAGATCTCACGGATGGTTTTATTTTAGGAGAAGCAAATGAGGTCGTGTTACTTTATTTAAAAATTTGAGGAGAGGCTTACTCTGTAGCATTGCACTTTCTCTCTCGTTCATGCATTAGCGAAGGAATCAATATAAGTATGTAAATTTCACAGATTGGAAACCTTAGAGGGCATGGTGCCATGCTCGTGAATGAAGGGTGCATAGAGGAGCTTGTAATCATAATTGTGTTGGAGATGGGTTACAACAATAGAATAATTGATATAAAGCATACCATGAAGCATTGCACAAGTCAAGTAAATGAGAAATTGCAATAGAATCACTCGATAAAATATTTTTTAAGAAATTTGTGATAAGCTATGGTAATAAGTCGCGATGAAAAGGAGACCAGCCTTGGAAATGGTGAAGTGGTATACGTGTTTAAGAAATTTGTGATAAGCTATCGTAATAAATTGCGATGAAAAGGAGACCAACTTGAAATGGTGAAGTGGTATACAGGAGACTGTAAAACTGACGACAATACCTAGATCACTCCAAGACCTCTAATAAGCACATCAAAACCGTATTGTTGACACTCAAAAGAATATTAGTTCTTCACCAATTTAGTAGATATATAGAGGGCAAGGAAGAATTAATTTTAACAGATAAAAATTTCATGCAACTATTCCTAAAATATAGAACAAGAATGTTGACAACCTTTCCGTTTCTTTTACCCAATAGGTACAAGGAGGGGAACTCAATATGGGTGAATTGTGGATTTGTAATTTCGAATCATGGGATGATTCGCTGTTGCTTAAGTATGATCAAAATTATGATAACGAAAAAATAATAATATTATTATTATTAAAGTCGTGGTAAAGAAAAACGTTGGTAGCATATTGGCATAAACATTACGTGTCCCTGAGTGTAGCGTACCACCCGTAAATGGTACCCTAGATGGGCACTTTCGAATGATTTTTATAGATACAAATAAAGTCTCTAGAAAATATGCTTACAAATCATTATGTCAAGAGAATCAAATTAAAATAGTATAGTGAGGTAGGTGACGGGTGTTAAGATGACTACGAGGCAAGTGACAGGTGTTAAGATGAATATCTACTGAAGAAAATGTTTCGCTCGAGGGGATGATGTAACACCTTGATCTTAAATTAATCAATGGATGGTCAAGGATGTAAAAAAGGCCAAAATTAAAGAAATTTTGATTCGACGAAACCAGCACCATCACATGGATCTTGAAATGAAAAAATGATTCCAAAAGTTTTTATGTGAAACTTAGTCAAAGTCAAAGTTTTGAGGGCAAATTACTAAAAGTCAAGGTCAACAGGGAGTCAACAGCGAACAGGTAGTCAAAGTCAATGATGATGTGGCAGCTGACTGGATGATGACTGGCACAGACGTGACAATGCTAGGTGTGTGATGAGGTGGCAAGCTATGATTGGGTGCATGGGAACCAATCCCGGGCGACACGTGGCCCAATCAGAGGGCAGTCAAATTCAACACTGACGTGGCAGGTGACTGGCTGATTACTACACACTGGTGTGGCAACGCTAGCTGTGCGATGAGGTGGTAAGCTGTGATTGGGTGCATAGGAACCAATCCCAAGACGTGGCCAATAAGATTGCGACACATGGCCGCGTCAGATTCGCTAAAATCTTGTTTAGAAATCTCAGTGGAGCTAACAAGAATCGATCGCATCACCTAAACGCTTGTTTTCCAAGTAGGCTATACCGGAGGTTTATTATGTGAATGCTGCGGCATGTATTTAAATCTATGCTTATGTATTAAATAAAATATGACGGAGCCCGCCATTAATGGCGGCCCTGACTAAGACCGTAAGCAGTAGGTCAAAACATAGCTTATTGGGTAGCAGCTGGTTGATAAGAGAAAGTAGAGACCCGTGCAGAAAAGATTTCATTTGGGACATGTGTTTAATTATAGAAGGGAGTTGTTTATAATGTGACTTTTTGGAGATTCAGGTCACGGAATCTGGGGAAGAAATTGAAGTTAAATCTTGATTTTTAACAGTTAAAATGGTTTTTTAACTGTATATTTGGATTCAGCAACCTGAAAAACCCCTGGGACCCTTTGATTGTGCAGAAACTAGCTATCAAACTTGCCATTCCAATAAATTGCTGCCAGATTTTGACCCAAAAAACCCGTCAGAAAGACTTTCAAAAAATCTCATTATAGACAACTGCTTTATAAACTCTGGCATTTTGGGAACTAACACAGTTGCTGAGGTGACCTGCAGCAGTATCTACTGGGCTGTTGTTGTCAGATAGCTCCGCCTCCCTTTATAACTCCACCATAACTAAACTCTGCATACCCATCCGCCAACCTTTCAAATCTCTTCCAACGGATTTATGTTTGATGCAATGTATATTGCATAAAGTTTATACATATGCAATGTGTTAATACAACGAATGGAAGGAGTAGGCGGTGGGTGTGGCTAGACCACCGCCACCATATATTGAGATATATATTTGTTATATATCATATCACAATGGAGAGAGGTTAGGATTTGATACTTCGATCTCTCACATTTTGTTATAAAAGTTTACCAACCTACCAAGAGAAGCCGATGTGATTTTTATTGCAAAAGACTTGAGAATTTTGAAGACATTTTCTGGGAGATTTTCGAAGTTTTTTTAGATAGCTGAACTCCGTTAACAATTTCTTTCCAAGTTGAAGGTGAGGTCGGGAGATGTATGCTTGAAGATAGCCTAATTTCATTAACAATCTCTTGTGTAATACCCCCTGTGAAAAGTAATGTTGGTAAATGATAAAAGTAATTATTGAACAAGAGACTTTATTTGAAATTATATATATATATTCTGGTTCTTAATTTTGTGTTAATGAAAAATAATTGTGTTGACATTATTGAAACTGAGTTATGATTAATCTTGGTTAAGTAACTGATGAGTCAGTTATGCTGGAACCCTAACTACCTTGAGGTAGTTGAGACCCCAGAGGAAAAAGGGGAATTGCCAAGTCTGGTTGGGAATCAGATGGCAAGGGAGGAAAAAGGAAAAACAATTTTCTTTTGGATGCTATGTCTGGTTAGGATTAGATGGCATAAGAGGAAAAGAATTTCCTGTGCACGCTAAGTCTAGTTAGGATCAGATAGCATTTACTGGCGAGTCCAGTGTTATTGCGGTCGAGTAGGACCTGCAAGTGCTTGGGGGTGGAAGATCAAAGAGAAGTCTTCCTACGGTCGGGAGGTTTGGCAAGCAATTACAAGTATGTTGCGGAAGAGCAGGTATGGCTCACAATGCATACATCTACTAGAAACATTTCTATTATTATTCTGTGTTGAAGGAAAACCACTGATAATAACTGCGATTTTCTTGAAATATATGATAAGAAGAGTAATATCTATGACTCGGACAGAGATGGCTATTAGCTGTTCTTTCTTGAGTATAGAAGGTAAAGAATATTAATTTCTTTAACTCGGACAGAGACTAATATTCGCTGCTCCTTTCCTGAAAATAAATA
The DNA here is from genome assembly GCA_000404065.3 of Pinus taeda. Classification (NCBI taxonomy): domain Eukaryota; kingdom Viridiplantae; phylum Streptophyta; class Pinopsida; order Pinales; family Pinaceae; genus Pinus; species Pinus taeda. Next base: position 44,123 of record APFE030369517.1, read on the forward strand.
AAAAAGAGTAACTCTATAACTTAAACAGAGACCGATACTAGCTACTCTTTTATAACTGAGAATAAGGAAAAACAATACCTTCTGTATTATAACAGCCTTTTGTATTATAACAGAGAATGCAGAGATAGACCTGCGATAAGGAAACGTATTCCATTCCAAATGCTTTGCAACCATTAGCAATAAGAATCTAAACCAAACGTACAGGCCTCATCATTAAACGAAAGTATACAACGCTGTAAAGATTTCTGAAAAACCCTAAGACGCGTTCAAGAACCGAATCAAGAAACATTTATACAGCAACATTTAAAGATATAATGGACACATATGTTCCGCATTGAAAAGGAACTATAGTCTATCTGTATATTAAAGCATATACATTTACAAACATAGCAATGTCGAACTGGAGTTATCCTCCGCACTGTAATACATTATACGCACAAATAAATAAAAGGTGTTAAACATAGAAACCCTAGCGCAAGGCCGTGAGGAGAACCTCAACGGGGGTATTTAAACCAGAATGCACTATAGCGACTTCATATTACTTTGATCATACTATGTAAACGCTGAAATAAAACATGCACCATTCCTGTATAACATAAGCATGGACGTCGAGGACAGAGCAGGGTAACCAGGGTTACATGCACTCTCAGGCAGATTATAGCCAGTGAAACCCTGACTTGGTAACCATTGCAGCGGGAGCTTACGCTCAGCCAGTGGAGGTAACCAAGCCGGAGTCGAATGGCCATAGGTTCATTCATCTAAACTATGATAAAAACTCAAACATTCAATAAAAGACCTAGAAATATATATATTGATCATTGAAAAGAAAATTGCACGGTTTATTGAAACAAATGACCAGACGGTCGTAAAGTCACTTTGTCTATAAACAACAACGATTAATCAACCATTCGAGCCGAAGCCGAGCTCAAGAAATTAATAGACTGTGTTTCAAAAAGAATAAAATGCCAGTACTTAGTCTGAGACAGAGCTGTAAATCATTCATGAGCCACAGTAATACAACCATCGGAATTCCTAGCGAAGGGTTTTGATACACAAAAAGCTAACACTACATGCCTTCAAGAGACCCTGAGCTTGTGCAGGGAACATATTTGAGACTCACTGTCAGAACCCCTGTCAAGCGAACGAACACAACTTAGACCCTGACTACATAGAACCTGTATGTATAGTTGCAGAAAGTGGGGTTGATGCTTACCTGTCGGTGAGAAAGACCACTGAAAGAGGAACCCTTGTCCCTTATGGTGGAAGGTTCCATACCTGCACAAAAACTGCAACGATGTTAGCACCATGTAAACCTGGTATCAAACTGTGAAGGAATCCAGAGCAGAGAAATAAAACAATAACCATATCCGAGCTGCACCTGGGTTCTGTAACATGGGTACCTTACCTTCAAACAGTAATGAAGATGAATAGTGGCCAGATCTGCATGCCTGAGACAAAAGACCGATGCGGCAGAGCACCATGAGGCTACAGAGCTGGAACGAGGCAGAGGAAATGGAATAAACATTATGGCAACCCGAAAGTGTAGACAAGTTATAAACCCTCTAGATGGTTACCGGTTCGTGGCTTATTGTGAACCCTTGATCTGCAGAAAGATTTGTCAACCGTTCGATTGTCAGTTTACCATGGAGGTTTTCTGGCGCGAAAATCAACAAGGCAGAGGAGTCAGGGCCGTAAACTTCAATGTATAGGACGCACATGGCAAGTTTGCCATCTGCCTCACATCTTTCCAAATGGACGATGGAGGATGCTTACACCTGGTCCGAGAATACGATGGCCAGACAGATGATCAATCCCGACCTCTCAGGATATGTAATAAACATTCCATTATCAACATTTGCATACAAACATATATTTGCGTGGTCAACGAATAATCTGTTTCCATAGCCCGTGGGTTATGTCCTTTTCATTTACATATGATTAAGGTATAATGTAACTTGAATCATTGAAGTCAGGATCACGAGGAAGGTAAGTAGGTATGTGTGAGTGCGACTATAAAACATATATCAAGCCATAAATATAACAAAGTAGCAATGCTTATGTAATTGTAAGGTTTGAATGCATCAAACAATGGGTAAGTCATAGTAATAATGCTTAGGTAGAAAAGTTAACATTGCTGTGTTATAATAGATAAAAAAAAAAATTTGTGGTAGCGTGACAAATTGGTATCAAAGCCCAAGGTTTACAACTCTGTGACCTTTGGGAAAATTTTAAGATTACAGCAACATGAATATAAACAGTATTATGGTAACAGTTCAGCAATATACCAAGATAAATTAAATCTGTTTAATGAGATGTTCTGAAGCAGGTAGTAGCAGAATGAGAAGAGCAAACAGTGCTCCTTATGGGAATCCGGAACCTCCGGATAACATGGAACAGCCTCAACAGAATTATGAGTTCTGGGTACAGCTGGGAGCAGCAGGTCGCACTACTGACTCAATGCTATTGAGGACTTTGTAGGAGCTAAAGGATGAAATGGCTCAGTTGCGTGCGGATAACGCAAGATTGAATGTTGAACAGGAGAGGATCCTGAAAAGCTTGTCCGATAAACAGCATCAGCAGCAGTCACATCCGAGGCCGGAGCAAGCACAAATAACAGATGAACAGAGCTATCATACTGAACAGGAGGAAGCAGAGGACAGAGGAGAGACGAGAGGAGAGAAGTCTGTTAACGCTTCTGAATATCAGACTCCCAAAAGACCCCGGATGGAATTACACGGAGAATTCAGGAAGATTAAACCACCTCATTTTGACGGAGAATCTGAAGAAGCTGCAGAGGCATGGCTGATTAATATGAATAAGTATTTTCAGGTATATGAATACGATCATCATCTGAAGGCAAGGCTGGCTATATTCCAGTTGCAAGCCAAAGCCACGCTATGGTGGGAAGAGGTCAAGATGGTGCAGGGAATAAGTGAACAGGATGTGACATGGGAAAAGTTTCAAGGATATTTTAAAGAGAAGTACCTGACAGAACATTTTTATGATGAAAAGGCACGCGAATTTCACGATCTGCGGCTGGGACAGCAGACCATTGATGAGTTTGTAACCAAGTTCACATCCCTGCTTCGCTACGTGCCCTATATTCGTGAAGAGAAGGCTAAAGTACAAAGATTTGTTAGTAGCCTACCTCTGACAATGCGAGAAAGGATAGAGTTCGATAATCCGAAAACCATGGATGAAGCAATATGAAAAGCAAGACTGTGTTATCAGCAGAACAAATCAAAAGGAGAAAATCCCGGAAAGCGTTGGACAGACAAGCGAGGCAGTAAAATGCCCATGGGTAGTAAGGGAGCACGCAACAGTTTTCAGAAAGGATTTTCGAAAGGAGCGAGCACTAAAAATCCAGCAAAAACTCAGAGTAGATTCAAACCTCCTGCAGAATCCAAATACAGTGAACAGCAAGTTAGATTGGACAATGAAAGCACAGCTCGGCCACCTGTTCAGTGTTGGGGTTGTGGCGGACCCCATTATATCAGGAACTGCCCTCATCGAAAGGACAGCGATAAGTTGTCCCAGATTTACGTAGCTTCAACAGTAGGAGATGTGGCTCGATCCATGCCCAGAATAAACGCAGCACTGGAGGATCGACAAGCTGATTACCAGCCAACGGTGATAGAGTTCGAAGGTAAGATCTTTGATCGCGCTGTTTCTGTTTTAGTAGACCCAGGAGCTACTTTAAGCTATATAAGTCCTAAAGTGGTAGAAAGTTGTGGTTTGCAAACTACTAAATTTAAAAGCCCGTGGTTAGTACAGCTGGCCACTGGGACCAAAAGAAGAGTATTAACCAAAGTCAGCAATTGCCCATTAAGGTTAGCTGGCCAAACCATAACAAATGAGTTAAATGTACTCCCTCTTGGTTCCTATGACGTGCTGATAGGAATGGACTAGTTGGAACGATGGTGGTCTGTAATTAATTGTAAAACAAAAACAGTTTCTTACAGAGATGAGCTGGGTGTGGGAAAAGAAATTCAAGGCATTCAGAAACCAGTGCAGATTCGGCCGATCACAGCCTCTCAGTTGGTTAAGTGTATCCGGAATAAATGCCAGATTTATGTAGTGCAAGTGGGGTTTGCAGATTCTGTGGATAAGGTTGCAACTGTTAAAGATATACCAGTAGTGCAAGAATTTGCAGATGTATTTCCTGAAGAGATTCCAGGGCTGCCACCCAGAAGGGATCTAGACTTCACCATTGCGCTGGTACCCGGAGCAGCCCCAGTATCCCGAGCACCTTATCGGATGAGTGTGCCGGAGTTAACTGAATTAAAAATGCAGCTGCAAGAGCTGCTGGAAAAGAAGTACATCCGCCCCAGCGTCTCTCCTTGGGGAGCTCCTGTACTGTTTGTAAGGAAGAAGGATGGGACTCTGCGAATGTGCATTGACTATAGACAGTTGAATAAGCTAATAGTTAAAAACAAATATCCACTACCTCGCATTGATGAGCTGTTTGATCAGGTGAAGGGGGCGACCATCTTCTCTAAGATCGACTTGAGATCAGGATACCACCAGATTAGAATAAAAGATGAAGACATAGCCAAGACCGCTTTTCGTACTCGTTATGGACATTACGAGTTTGTGGTACTGCCTTTTGGGTTAACTAATGCGCCTGCAACGTTTATGTGTTTAATGAATAGTGTATTTCATCAATACTTAGACAAATTTGTATTGATCTTTATTGATGATATACTTATCTACTCCCGGAATAGGAAAGAGCATGAGGAACATCTAAGGATAGTGTTACAGACTTTGCGGGAGCATTAGTTATATGGAAAATACAGCAAATGTGATTTCTATAAAGAACAGATCCAGTATTTGGGTCACATTATTACAAAGGAAGGTATAGCCGTAGACCCTGAAAAGATTAAAACTATAATGGATTGGCCTACACCCAAGGATGTAGCAGACATCCAATCTTTCATGGGGTTGGCTGGATAGTATCGACGGTTTGTAGAAGGTTTTTCTAGAGTTTCCTTCCCCATTACCTCCTTGCAAAAGAAGGGAAAAGTGTTTAAGTGGACAGCGGAGTGTCAGCGGAGCTTCCAACAGCTCAAGTATTTACTTACCACAGCACCTGTGCTGTGTGTGGCAGATTCCGAAAAGGAATATGTAGTCTACGCAGATGCCAGTAAGGAGGGCGTGGGCAGAGTATTAATGCAGGAAGGCAAGGTGATTGCCTATGAATCTAGGAAGTTGAAAGAGCATGAGCGGAAATATTCTGCCTATGACCTGGAATTAACTGCTGTGATCCATGCTCTGAAAATGTGGCGCCATTATTTAGTAGGGAGAAAGTTTCTGTTAATGACGGATCACCACAGTTTGACTAGTTACTTTAGTCAACCCACTTTAAATGCAAGACAAGCAAGATGGGTGGACTTTCTGGGAAATTTCGATTTTGAAATTAAGCACCTAAAGGGGAAGGAGAATAGAGTAGCTGATGCACTAAGTCGAAAAGTGCATTGCATTTATGAGATTGGTATCAGTGAAGGATGGTCCACTCTTGACCAAGAGATTGAGGTGGCGTCGACGCAAGATCAGAGTTATTTGCAAAAGAAGCATTTGGTGCAGAATTCAGATGCCCATTCCATACAACAAGGTTATACCTTTAATGCAGCTGACTTGTTGTGTTTTCAAAAGAAGATTTATGTACCCAATCAGACCAGTATTAAAGAGAAGATTTTGGATGAAAAACATAGAAGTCCTTATGCAGGACATCCTAGTTACTAGAAATTAATCACCTCACTAAAGAAGGAGTATTATTGGCCAAGCATGAAGAAGGATGTTGTAGAATACCTGGCGCACTGTTTGGAGTGTCAGCAAGTGAAAGCAGAACATCAGCATCTTGCAGGACTGCTACAACCAATACCCATACCAGAATGGAAATGGGAGACCATAACCATGGACTTTATTACTGGTTTGCCGAAATCCAAAAGGAATAATGATTCGATAATGGTAGTAGTGGATAAAATCAGTAAGTCAGCTCACTTTATACCGGTTCAATCCACTTATCGTTCAGCTCAAATCGCAAACATTTTTATGCAAAATATATTTAAACTACATGGGCTACTGAAAGTAATAATATTTGATCGTGATGTTAAGTTCACTTCAGCTTTTTGGAGGACCTTATTTGAAGGTTTAGGAACTCAGTTGAGTTTCAACACCGCCTATCATCCGCAAACTGACGGACAGACTGAGCGAGTGAATCAAGTGTTGGAGGACATGTTGAGAACTTATGTGATGCAGCAGCCTACAAGATGGGAGGAGTATCTACACCTAGTGGAATTCGCCTATAATAATGGCTATCACTCGTCCTTGAAGATGAGCACATTCGAAGTACTTTACGGCCAGAAGTGCCGCACACCCTCCAGTTGGGGTGGACCGGAGGACAAATTCTTGTTAGGACCTGAAATGTTGGAAGAGATGGAGGTCATGGTGAAAAAGGTTCGAGCTAATTTAAAGATGGCACAAGATAGGAAGAAGAATTTTGCAGGCCGGAAGAGAACCTTTAAAGAGTATCAAGTGGGTGAACATGTATACATCAAAGTTCGACTCAGGAAGAGTACCCTCCAATGGAATGCCAGTGCCAAATTGACACCACGTTTTTATGGACCATTCCAAATTCTGGCACGAGTGGGGCCTGTAGCCTATCAGCTCGCCCTACCCAGCCATATTCGGGTTCATAATGTCTTCCATGTATTGGTTTTAAAGAGATATGTGTATGACCCCAGACATGTAATAAGTTGGCAGGACATTCAGGTGAGGAAAAACTGTCATAAAGTTGTAAACTGAAATAAATATTAGTAAACAACTGATTTAATTGTTATGTGTTTCAGGTGGAACCGGAAGGAGAGTTCCTGGTCGAACCAGTGAACATATTGGATCAGAAAAGATTCGAGCTACGGAAAAAGGTCATTAGCCAGGTTAAAGTGCAGTGGCAACACTTTGGGCCTGAAGAGGCCAGCTGGGAAGATGAACAAATGATGCGGGATGCTTATCCCACACTGTTTTTGGGTAGTAGACTTTCAGGAGGGGGAGATGTAATATCCCCTCTGAAAATTAATGTTGGTAAATGATAAAAGTAATTATTGAACAAGAGACTTTATTTGAAATTATATATATATATATTCTGGTTATTAATTTTGTGTTAATGAAAATTAATTGTGTTGACATTATTGGAAATGAGTTATGATTAATCTTGGTTAAGTAACTGATGAGTCAGTTATGCTGGAACCCTAACTACCTTGAGGTAGTTGAGACCCCAGAGGAAAAAGGGGAATTGCCAAGTCTCGTTGGGAATTAGATGGCAAGGCATGAAAAAGAAAAACATTTTTCCTTTGGATGCTATGTCTAGTTAGGATCAGATGGCATAAGAGGAAAAGAATTTCCTGTGCACGCTAAGTCTGGTTAGGATCAGATAGCATTTACTGGCGAGTCCAGTGTTATTGCGGTCGAGTAGGATCTGCAAGTGCTTGGGGGTGGAAGATCAAAGAGAAGTTTTCCTACGGTCGGGAGGTTTGGCAAGCAATTACAAGTAGGTTGCGGAAGAGAAGGTATGGCTCACAATGCATACATCTACTAGAAACATTTATGTTATTATTCTGTGTTGAAGGAAAACCACTGATAATAACTGCTATTTTCTTGAAATATATGATAAGAAGAGTAATATCTATGACTCAGACAGAGATGGTTATTAGTTGTTCTTTATTGAGTATAGAAGATAAAGAATATTAATTTCTTTAACTCGGATAGAGACTAATATTAGCTGTTCCTTTCCTGAAAATAAATAAAAAAGAGTAACTCTATAACTTAAACAGAGACCGATACTAGCTACTCTTTTATAACTGAGAATAAGGAAAAACAATACCTTTTGTATTATAATAGCCTTTTGTATTATAATAGAGAATGCAGGGATAGACCTGCGATAAGGAAACGTATTCCATTCCAAATGCTTTCCAACCATTAGCAATAAGAATCTAAACCAAACGTATAGGCCTCATCATTAAACGAAAGTATACAGCACTGTAAAGATTTCTGAAAAACCCTAAGACGCGTTCAAGAACCAAACCAAGAAACATTTATACAACAACATTTAAAGATATAATGGACACATATGTTCCACATTGAAAAGGAACTATAGTCTATCTGTATATTAAAGCATATACATTTACAAACATAGCAATGTCGAACGGGAGTTATCCTCCACACTGTAATACATTATACACACAAATAAATAAAGGTGTTAAACATAGAAACCCTAGCGCAAGGCCGTGAGGAGAACCTCAACGGGGGTATTTAAACCAGAATGCACTATAACAACTTCATATTACTTTAATCATACTATGTAAACGCTGAAATAAAACATGCACCATTCTTATATAACATAAGCATGGACGACGAGGATAGAGCAGCGTAACCAGGGTTAAATGTACTCTCAGGCAGATTATAGCCGTTGAAACCCTGACCTGGTAACCATTGCAGCGGGAGCTTACGCTCAGCCAGTGGAGGTAACCAAGCCGGAGTCGAATGGCCATAGGTTCATTCATCTGAACTGTGGTAAAAACTCAAACATTCAATAAAAAGACCTGGAAATATATATATATTGATCATTGAAAAGAAAATTGCACGGTTTATTGAAACAAATGACCAGACGGTCATAAAGTCACTTTGTCTATAAACAACAACGATTAATCAACCATTTGAGCCGAAGTCGAGCTCAAGAAATAATAATAGACTGTGTTTCGAAAAGAATAAAATGCCAGTACTTAGTCTGAGACAGAGTTGTAAATCATTCATGAGCCACAGTAATACAACCATCAGAATTCCTAGTGAAGGGTTTTAATACACAGAAAGCTATTCGATTGCCGGTTTACCATGGAGATTTTCTGGCGCGAAAAGCAACAAGGCCAAGGAGTCAGGGCTGTAAACTTCAATTGCCGATTTACCATGGAGGTTTTCTGGCGCGAAAAGCAACAAGGCCAAGGAGTCAGGGCTGTAAACTTCAATGTACAGGACGCACATGGCAAGTTTGCCATCTGCCTCACATCTTTCCAAATGGACAATGGAGGATGCTTACACTTGGTCCGAGAATACGATGGCCGGACAGATGATCAATCCCGATCTCTCGGGATATGTAATAAACATTCCATTATCAACATTTGCATACAAACATATATTTGTGTGGTCAACGAATAATCTGTTTCCATAGCCCGTGGGTTATGTCCTTTTCATTTACATATGATTAAGGTATAATGTAACTTGAATCATTGAAGTTAGGATCACGAGGAAGGTAAGTAGGTATGTGTGAGTGCGACTATAAAACATATATCAAGCCATAAATATAACAAAGTAGCAATGCATATGTAATTGTAACGTTTGAATGCATCAAACAATGTGTAAGTCATAGTAAGAATGCTTAGGTAGAAAAGTTAACATTGCTGTGTTATAATAGATAAACAAAAAATTGTGGAAGCGTGACAGTAACATAATAGTAAAACTTAAAACATAAAACAAACAAACAATATAGTAGTAACATGAATTAAAATTATTAATATAGAAATAACATGAATTAAAACTATTAATATAGTAGTAACATGAATTGAAA
>APFE030369530.1:0-65776 GCA_000404065.3 Pinus taeda
TTTGTGAAGTCCGGTGTAGCTAAGAATGGTGCTTGGCACATTGCCTCTTTAAGATGTTCAAAGGCCTTTGTTGCTTCCGGAGTCCATGAAAATGCATCTTTCTTCAATAATGTTGTTAGAGGTGCTGCTATTCTTCCATAATTCTTAACAAAACTTGCGATAATACCCTGTCAACCTGAGAAATCCTCGCAGATGCTTTATGGATGTGGGGATTTTCGATTCCTTAATGGCTTTAATTTTTCTAGGGTCTACCTTAACTCCTTCATGAGATACAATATGACCCAGATATTCCACCTCTTGGACTCCAAAGAAGCATTTGGATCTTTTTGCATAGAATTGTTTCTCCTCCAATAGTTTGTAGCACCCTGTCAACATGTTCAACATGATCCTTCCAAGACTTGTTGTAGATTAGTATATCATCAAAAAATACTAACACAAATTTTCTAAGGAATGGTTTGAAATTGAATTCATCAAACCTTGAAATGTTGAAGGTGCATTGGTAAGGCCAAAAGGCATGACCAAAAATTCATAATGACCCTCATGAGTTCTAAATGTTGTTTTCGGATGTCTTAATCTTCATTCTAATTTGGATGATTCCTAAACGGAGATTCCAACTTGCGTGAAGTAAATTGATCCATGCAATTCATCTGTAATTCATCAATGACAGGAATGGGAAACTTATATTTAATAAGTGACGCTGTTGAGCTCCCTAATCACATCGGACACATGCGCCATGATCCATCCTTGTTTGTGCAACCAATACTACTGAGGCAGAGAAGAATTTTGATACTCCGGTTGAATATACCAAGCCTCTAAGCATTTTTCGCAACCATACGTTTCAATTTCACTCGATGTTTGAAGGAACACTTCCTGGATAACCAGATGATAAGCATGATCATGATCACGCATAGGTGGGAGACCTTTGGGAGTCTCAAATACCTTGGAATGATTGTCCAGGATTTTTTGGAGATCTGGATAAATAGATGATTCCGATGTGGAAACATCTAGCGAACATAATTGTGCAATTACACCTCTTTGCTCCTTTTTTAGAAGCTTTGTCATACCATTAGAGCTGATTATCTTTCCTTGTTTCCCTGCAATACCCCTTAATTCAAATTCCTTTCCTTTCGTAGAAAATTTGATGAAAATTTCTTGAAAATTAAAAGCTATTGTACCCAAGGATTGTAGCCATTGGACTCCGAGTACAACATCAACACCTCCCATTGAAATGGAAAGCATTGGGCTAGTCAATACATATTCTCCCATGGATAGCTTGATATTATGGCACTTTCCAGAGCAATTTATTGTTCCTCCATTTGCAATCATCACTTGACACTCTGGTGCTGGATATAGGAAGCAATTCAATTCTTTTGCTACCTTACAATGAATAAAATTGTGGGTACTTCCTGAATCAATCAACACTATTACCTTTTTCTTCTTGATTTGTCCTTCTATCTTGATGGTTTGAGGAGTGGTAATTCCCGCCAATGCATTACAAGATATGGTTGGATTCATTTGTTCTTCATCTAGGCTTTGTTCCTGGAGTATATCCTCTTCTTTTGACCTTTATTTCTCCTTTTCTTCTTCCTCTTCACAATCTATCTATAATACTTTCTTCTCAGCACACTTATGACCTTTAGTGTATTTGCTATCACAACTGTAACAAAGCCATTTTTCTCATTTTTCTTCCAATTTTTGTGGTGTCAACCTTATAGGTTGTGGAAGACTAGCGACAACAACACTCCCATCTTTATATATGTGAGTGGTATGCTTCCTGGTTGCCATAATTTTGCTTTCCATTTTTCTTGCTAACCTGAATGCCTTGTCTAATGAATCAGGTTCCCAAAGGTGAACATCATGTTGGATATTATCCTTTAAAGACCCTATGAGCACATATTAAAAAATATAATAGAAATATGAATAAGAAATAGAGCAAAAGAAGGTTAATTTTATTAAAAATATATGAGTAAAACATATCAAACTAGCAGGTTTCTATGAAAACCCATGGAAAAGCTTAGTTCTAGAATATTTGTAATGTAATAAAAATCATATACAAATATTCTAGAAAGTAATAAATGATAAATCACTTTCAAAACACACTCAAACAATCTAATATAACTTCGAACAACCTACTTTCTCTATAAAATTGATGGCTATTAGCACTAGTTAATAACAAAATATACCTTCTACTAGAAAATAAATTGCAAGAAATCCAAGCTACCTATAAGAAAGTACTCAAAGGTTGAATGGATTTACCTTAAAATTAAATCTCCCCTTTGAAATAAGTCTACTACCACCTTTGGATAATCTTATTAGACTCACAAAAAAATGAAATCAGAAGAAAAACATGACAACAAAAAATTATTAATTCTCCTCACATTGTTCTCTCTCTCCTTCATAGGCTCCATCCTCTTATAGAGAAATTCAAAGTAGTTTTGGAAGTTGAACTACTTGAGAGATTTATTTATATTTATTTTTAATCAAGTTTTTATTAGAATGTGGGAAGGAGATTTTTGAAGGAATAAGTTAAAATAAATTTAACTTTTTGTTGAAAATACCAACAAGAAATGTTAAAAATAACATCTAGGAATTCTAATTTAATTTTTCCTTGAATTAAATTGGGAATTAAATTGCAATTCTATTCTCATAGAAATTTGTAATAGTTAACTAAGTTAGATTGACTTAGTTGGATTAGGAAATTCGAGTTGAAAGTCTATCTAGAGTCATGTAAAGTGATCTCTAAATTTAGGGGCCTAGGTTGAGTTATTTTGAGTTGTAATTAATTAACTCAATGTAGCTGAGTTATAGTTAGTTAAACTAGTTCTAACTGTTGGAGGAATTAGTAGGAGGTCTAGTAGTGGGGACGGGCACTAGTGCATCCCCAGTGCCACACCAGTTAACTGACGATCACTTCATAAATAACTCATGCATGTTAGTTCAAAGGAAGACCCAGTTGATATTAGAGTTCAAGGACAATGTACTATCAGATTTATAATTTTTTAAATTTTACAAATGATGCATGCAATCAGTTGAGGGCCTATGAATGGATTGCACAATGATGGAGTGCAGATTTGCCAATTAAATATGAGATAATTATCTCAGGAATTGCATAAGGAAGCAGGAGCTTGGAAGGCTAGGAATTTGGAAAAGTGTTGGCCAAAGGAAGTCAATCAGGCAGACGATAGGAAATACTTGTGTAGGTTGAAAAAATCATATTGTATTCATCCAAGACTTGCCTAGGAAGCATAAAGATAGATTGTACTAGTGCAAAAATTGTTTGTGTTGAACAAGAATTGTATTTTATTCTCATATATTCTAGTTAATGTAATATAAATAGTTGGGGTTTTTAGTAGTTGCTTTCCCCAGATAAATATTGTGTTATGTGTGATTGATATTCTTCCTTTTCTGCTTATTATTTTCATCGATCAATTTTGGTTTTCGCTGAAGAGTAGAGTATATTCTTGTTTTGTGTTTTAGCATATCACATAAGCTATTGAATCTACAGCAAAAATCTACATGGCATCGAAGATAAATACAATATAGAAGAGGATAATTCGAGTTTGTTGTGCAGGTGAAATCAAATTTGCAAGTTCATACTTCAGAGCTAGGAATATGTCATTCTACAGCTTGAGACTTGAGTATGCCCTGGAGGGCAACATTACATAGTTTGGAAGGACAGGATGGAGGAAATGCTGGAAGACAATGGCCTCAAGGAATTCATAAATCATGATATTCCTAAGCCTCCATAATCGGATGCTAAAGACTTGGATGAATGGAGAAAGTGTGTGGAAAAAGAGAGAAGGATTATCCAGGAAGGAGTTTGAGATCACATTGTGTTAAAACTAGAAAGTAGGGCCAAAATCCATGCGGGTCATATTATTTATGGTAGTTGATATTTTTCTTGGATCCCTCTCATCGAGAGGTGTAGGATTGATCTAAATATCATCCAATTCCGGTAAGTATTCGTGGAGATATGAATTTATTTGTGTTATGGGACAATTCGTCAAGGTCAGCTAGCAACCAAATACACCCCACATGTGCTCAACGTTTTAGTATAAATAGAGGTGGCCTTCAAGTCATTTCAACACACTTGGGATCTCTTCCTCTCTCTACTTGTCTTTGGGTTTTAGTAGGATGAAAGATCCCAAGGAATAATGTTGCCTTGATCTAGAGGGAAAAAAGCCAGAACTGCCGGAAAAGCTAGAAAAGCCAGAAAAGTCGAAACTGCCAGAAAAGACGGAAAAACTGGAATTGTCAGAAAAGCTAGAACTCATGGAAAAGTTGGAAATGCCAGAAAATCTAGAACTGACAGAAAAGTCAGAATTGTTGGAAAAGCTGGAACTGCTGGAAAAGCCGGAAATGCCAGAAAAGCCGGAAATGCTAGAAAAGTCGGAACTACCAAAAAAGCTGGAAAATCTGGAATTTCGAGAAAAGCAGGAACTGCTAGAAAAGATGGAACTGTTGGAAAATCCGGAAAAGCTAGAAAAGCCGGAACTGCTAGAAAAGCTGGAAAATATGGAAAAGTCGGAACTTCCAAAAAAGCCGGAACTGCTGGAAAAGCCGAAAAAGATGGAAAATTCGGAAATGTCAGAATTGTCGGAACTGTCAGAAAAGCTAGAATAGTCAGAAAGTTCGGAACTGCTAGGACTGCCAGAACTACTAGGAACAAAAAAAACTATCGAAACTGTCGGCAATAGCCGGAACTTCCGGGAACATTCGGAACTGCTAGAATTTCCAAGAACTACCGAAGCATCTGGAGCATCCGTCTCCAAAGGGGAGCAGCATGCAAGGGACAACTAACTAATATTGGGACAATTTTATGGTACTTAGCAACAAATACACCAAGCATGCAATGTTACAGCTAGCATGCAAGGGACAACTAGCATGCAAGAACAAGCATGTTAAGGACAACAAGCATGTTAGGGACAACAAGTAATCAAGGGACAACAAGAAAGCAAGGTGCAACCAACACATAGGTTAGGATGGCAACATGGTGCAACAATGGCACATAATGCAGTACAATGATGGGTATAGTCGTGCTTAATGAAGCATGATGAGATGCAACATAGTGATGATGGGTGCAACATGGTGCAGCGCGGTGCGGTGCATGACGATGAAATGCAACACAACAATAGGTGAAGGAGTCACCTTGGAGAATTAGTTGAAGCAACATGTCTTCAACTGATCTCATGTATCATCTTCTTAGAGATGATCTTTGCTCTTATCTAGATAAGTCAAAGTGTTGACTTCTGTTGTAAATGTATTATCTCTCTCTCTCTGTTAAACTATTGAGGAACATATAAGAAGAGTTGATCAAGGGTTTCCCCACATTAGGGTTTGTCCCTAGCTAGTGCCACATCTTGTGTCCTCTTGTCTTGGCTTGTCTTCTGCGATTTATGTTTATGTTCTATCTATAGTTTACTTTAATGCTGATGTGATTACTAATCTGGAAAAGATATTGAGCTAACTATGAAAATTGAAATAAATTTCTCTAAGCATAGAACATACCTAAAATTAACACGTTGTCTCCAATATCCATGGTAAGGACACTCCATTTGCAACATGGAAGGCATTGATGAACCTATTTCAAAATTTTAGTGACCTTAGGAAGTTGGCACTAAAGGAAAAACTCAGAAAGATCAAGATGGAGAAGGGTGAATCTATTCTTAAGTACTTGACCAAGTTCACCCATTGTTGGGATGAGCTTAGAAGTGTCAAGATTATTGTTGCCGAAGGCGATTGGTGAGCCTAGCACTGCTAGGACATCCCAAGAGATAGCACCATTACCAAGACTCTGTTAATGGGAGGGAGAAGCTACCAGAGTGGGATCAGTTGTGGTCCAAATTGGTACAAGAAGAGTTTCGACGGAACACTAGAGATGGGACCTCTTCCAAAGAAGTGGAAGAGGACTTTGCATTAGTCAGCAAAGAAAAGAAAGCCAAGGGAAAGAAGTCCCAGGGAAAGGAGGGTGGAAAAAACAAGTACTTTTCAAACATCAAGTGTTTTCACTATCACACGTACGAGCACTATGCCATGGATTTCCCGCAGAAGAAAGCAAGCAAGAAGGATCCTGCAATAGCAACAACAGGTGAATCTCTAGCTTCACAATTTGAACTTGATTTCAATCTCATTGCATGTGATGAGGCTCATCAATAGGTATATCACAAGGGTCACAATGCCATCCTCCGGCTTTAGAATTATCTCTTTCTCACGTTTATTTACAAATTTTGTTATATTATACTTAGTGAGGAGGATAAAATATGTGTTGCTATGTCATGTGGCCTAACATGTTTTAAATGTAGGAATTTGGACAATTTTGAGATAATTTCAAAGCAGGTGCTCAAAGTAGACAACAGGGAGAGATTCTAGGGGGTTGTCTACCTCATTAACTCCTTCAATAAGCCAAGATCACCACTTTGTCTCTCATCAACTTCGAGTCATTGATAGCCAAGCAAGACGAGGTCATTGGCAGCCAAGCCAATGTAGTTTAAGAAAGATCTAGATCTACATTTCTAGAGTTTTGGGAGACAAACACCTCTATTTTCTAGGGAGCTGTTGGTAGCTAACCTTTTGTATAAATAAACATGCTAAGGAACTCATTATGATTCAAATTTTGGTTGCAGCTAAGAAGCTATTAATATCAAGCACTTGTGACTACTATTTTTGACTTATTATGTGATTTATTTGACATTTCTACAATGATAATGAGAAGTTTCTTATTGATCCATCACTAAGTTAGTTCAAAGAGTTGAGGCTCTGGTGTTTGGGACCAACCCTAGTAGTTTAGGTCCCTCTTATGTATTGATATTCTGCTTTAGCTTAGAATGTTTATTAGTTGCTACATTTTAGTAGAATATACTTCCTGTTGGCTTAGTGGGGTCTGACCCAGGTTTAGGAGTGATTTAGCCAAGCAAATCCCAGTACTACTAGCCCTTTTGGCAATAGTCCACTGAGTACGGAATGAGGTCGCACTCGAAGTAGTATGGGAGGGTGCTAGAACTAGGTTTCACACCCCGAGGATGTCTGATATGAGGTGATTGGTACGCGGTCTAACCTTTTGCACTTATTGCACTACGCGCACCTGCAGGCACCCCGTGCCCTGTGATACTATCTTCACGTAGTACTAACCGCAGCATGGCCCATGTTATTTATCCAAGTCTTCCTTGATTAGGTTCTGTTTAGCTGATTACTTATATTCTTTTCATGTATAAGCATCCATACAAGTAGTTATCAATTTCATGAAGTAAATAAACGGAGTAAAAGTAAGGCACAACATCAAAGTGTAGATTGAAGAATAGATGCACAACGTAAACTTCTCTTTATTAACTTTCAATCCCAATTACAGACTCGAATCTGCCCTATGAACTCAACTTTAGGGGTCCGTGCAATCAACTGCAAACTCTACTAGGCCTCTGCGCACTCAGCTGCAGAGCCTCTACCTACTACTATGACCTAGTACACTTCAGATCTAACTCTAGCCCTCAACCATGCCCTCACTATTCTATCTATTACTTAGCTTAGCTATCTTTACACTTAGAGCCTCACTCTATTTATACAATCCCATGGTCCGCGGACCATGGGTAGCCGACACATCTTTACATTAAATTACAATATTTTAGGGTGGACAACGCTATGACTCATCCTAGACTTTTCACTTTGCGGCCGCAATTCGTAGAGTCTTACAATCTTATTGACCAAAACATGGGCTTTGAGCCCCAAAACATGTTGTGGGGGATCCCATGCCCAGCAGGGCCCCAACACAATCATCGTGACTCGTCCCGATTCACTCTGCTGGTGCGGGGATCTTGGCATGGTGCCCCTCCAACTGTGCATGTGTTGTGCTGAGGTCTGAAATGCAGTGTTTGTTTCGTTTTCTAGATCTGATCCATTCCTGATTCTGAATCATCTACTTCTGACTCGTGTCTCTTCTTTGGTACTGGCTTCTAGTGCTTGTGTTTATAGTCTCGCACCCTTGTTTAGCTCCTCGAGTCTCAAAGACTGTACTTCGGTTGGTTAGTCATATAGTTGACCCACTCATGTAGGGATTCAGGTGACTGTCGTTTACTTTTCCTGGGAAGGGTTCCCCATAAGTTTGACTAACTGGACCACGCCTCCGTTTGTGACCTCTTTTACCAAATATGGTCCCAACTAGTGCATTCTGAACTTTCTAAGAAATTTTTCAAACTTGCTATCATACAATAGCACTAAGTCGTTTACCTTGAAGGTGCACAACTTGATATGGCGATCATGCCAGGATTTGTCATGCTACTTTTGTACCTATTGGTGAAATCCAACCAGAAATCATTCTTCCTCGAGTTCTTCTAGTTGCGTGAACCTTTCTTCCAGAGCTTTGTGGTCCATAATTCCTATGGGCATTGCTATTCGCAGAATAGGTATGATGTATGCCATCGGCATGACTGCTTCCATTCCATAGACCAACTGGAATAGTGTCTTTCCCATCAATTTCTTGCACGTTGTCCTGTATGCCTATAACACAACAGGTACACGCAGGTCCCAGTCGTCCCGCTGTGCGTTGCATACTTTGGTCAGCACAATCTCTAGTATTTTATTGAATGCTTCTACTATTCCATTAGCCTGTGGGTGGTATGGTGTACTTTTCTAGTGATAAACCTAGAACTCTTCTGTGAGCACGCTGATGGTTTCATTCAAGAAATGTGTTTTGCGATCGCTCATTATTATTTTCGGGCAACCAAATCATGTCAACACTTTTTCGAACAGAAACTTTGCAGTCATGGCAGCAGTGCAGTCCTTCACCAGTTGTGCTTCCTCCCATCGTGTCAAGTACTCCGTCGTGGTGATGATGTAGAACACACCCATCTTTCCCTGAGGTTTGATGGGGCCCACAAAGTCGATTGAGCATTTCTCAAAATCCTGTAGTGTCATTTGGGGATTTAGTGGCATCTCGTCCCTTCTTGATGGTTTTTCCATCCTTTGACATATATCGCAGGCCTTACAATGCGCTTTCGAATCCTGGTGCAGGGTCAGCCACCATAACCCTGGCCACAGAATATTTTGTGTAGTCATGCATCCTACATAGTGTCCTCCTGCAGCACCCCCATGTGATTCCGTGAGGATCTGACCTCGTTCAAATTCAGGTATGTATCTTTGCAATATCTCATTGTTTCCTATCTTGTAGAGGTGCCCCGCGATGATAGAAGAGTTCGCTGCACACACTACCAATTCCTTCTTCTATTGGATTGAGTACTCCTTCGGCGCAGTCGCTGTTGTTATGAAATGGATTATATCTTTGAAGTGTCCATCCGCAACGCATATTGCAAAGAGATGTGCATCAGGTAGTCCCTACTCCAAATTTGTGGGTTCCTTGCCCGTTTCAATTCGTGACAAGTGGTCTGGTCCTAAATTTAAGCATCTTGGCTTGACTATGACTTCAAATCATATTCTAGAAATAGTAACAGTCATTTGCATATGCACCCCCCAACACAGGCTTGTTCACCAAGTATTTCAACGCGGAATGGTCGGTATACTTCTTGAAATGTCCGCGAAGTAAATAGTGTCAGTATTTCTAGAGCGCATACACCATTTCCAACCCCTCGCGTTCAGTGGTAGAGTAGTTATTTTCTGCTTTGGACAATATTTGACTCACAAACACGATTGGGTGATCCACACCTTCCGTGCCTTCCTGTGTGAGTACGGCTCCCAATGTGATACACGACGCATCAACATGTACATGAAATTCCACATCCCATTTCAGGAAAACCAAAATGGGCGTAGAGGCTAATTTCCCCTTTAGGACACCCAACTCTTCATGCAACCATCATTCTAGCAATATGTCACATCTTTTTTCAATAGATTTTCCATTAGCGCAGTTATTTGGGCATAACTCTTGATAAACTTCCTATAGTAGCTAGTGTGCCCCGAAGTAGCATAATTGGTTGACACTGCATGATGCTTCCAGATTTAGAATAACACCAATCTTTGTAGGGTCCACCATCAGTTCTTGTTTGTAGACCACATGGCCTAGTAGGTTTCCAAAGGGAATAAGGAAGGTACACTTTTTAAGGTTCAGTGCAATCTTGTGACGGCGTGTTCTGGAATTTATCCAAGACAAAGAATTAAAGGTATTACAGAATCATGTGCATGGATGTGCCTATGTTGCTTATGCAATGGATCGATAAGATTGATAGAATACATATACACTAAGGCAATCAAAGAAAACATAACAGTCAAACATGTAAGCAAAACAAGTTTAATAAGGAGTTCACCCAATGCTCCTGGGCTACGTCTCTTGGTCCAGCCTTTCAGTGGTGGCCTCTCTATTATGTTTTCAAGCAGATTTTTTACAACAGTGAGCTCGATTCGAGACTCACTAAATAGAATGAAGTTAGTAGGAATCAAGTGCACAGGCTCTCCTTACTGAAACTCGACCTCTGAGGGTCACAATAGTATGACAGGCCTATGTTGAGGAGTTTTCTTGAGCCTCTCAAGCCTTCAATGGATTACACAGACTCTCTGACACTCTCTAGCTCTGTCTGGCTCGATGCTACCTTCAGGTCAGCCCGACTTCTACTCTCTATTCTATGCTATTATCTTCCTGCGTCTAGCTAACTCTTGTCTGCCTCTTTGTGTTTTCTTTTTCTACTTTTGTCAAGTCATGGCTTTAAAGCCAGTATGTTCTTTTAACTATTCATTTTTGCTTCCCAGCCTTCTGGTTTCCTTACCTCTGTCTGTTCGAATTCCTCTTCTCAATGTCATCATGACTGGGTAATGCCTCGCAGGGAGGTGGCCACCTGTTTGCCAACAAACTGGGTGTCGAATTCCTTGAATCATTTTTGAATGGCCATTAATTCCATTTGCTTCAATATCTCCAGTGAATCATGAATCGTTTTCCAACTCATCATCCACGTCGGACTTCAAATCCCCTGTCATCTTGCTTTTTGACCTATCAAATCCGTCAGTGATTGGGACGCATCTCCGCCATTGATCTAGGCTCCCTAGATCCTATGGTCGTCCTTCATATCGGGCGGACAATTCGCACGATGTTTACCTGTCTAGTGTGGGCAGTTTTCTCTCTCATCTGCCGGACGCATGTCGCTTGATGTGTTGCATCGGGTGGGACTCAGTCAAAACTACTTACCGCCTCGAGGCCTTCCGATAGCCTACCGGTTTGTGGAATCCTGTGCTACAGAACCGAATGTGTTACTTTTCCAAATTTTATAGCGATTTCGGGTCCAGGCACTTTGAGGCCTTCCTTCACTAAGGGGGATTCCCTACGATACGTGACTAGTGCTAATCGCGTATCAGAAACCACCCCCATTTCTTGATTTGGCCTTCAGTTTTGTTAGTTTGCGCCAGTGTGTGTTACCATGGACCAACAGTTGGCATGCTCAACCAAGGGTCCTCGTTGCTTCGATTTGGCCACAACTGCAACTGTTATGAGGATTCCTTCTGTTAGCTTTTATTTTTGTCTAGGACTTGAATCTTTTAGCATAATTTGAAACAGTCATGAAAACCTAGAGAGTGTTTTAGGATCCAATTCAGATCATGGTGGCAAGTATCCAACATCAAATGTAAGCTCGCTACATGGTGCTTAACTAATCCAGAGACAGTCCAATCATCCAGATAGACCTCTAAGAACTTGTGGATGTATTCTTTGAACGTTGCCACCACTATGCGCGAAAATATTGTTGGTGCATTCTTCAGTCCAAAGGGCATAATAGTGTATTGAAAGTAGCCCCATTCTGTTGCAAAGGTTATTTTGCTCCTATCTTCCGGTGCGATCTTGATCTGATGGTACCCTGAGAAGCCATCCATGAATGAGTAAGCTTCTTGACCGCCAACGTTCTCCAATACTGCATGTGTGAATGGTGTCGGGAATGGATCGTGAACACAAGCATCGTTAAGCTTCCTGAGGTCCACGCATATTCTTATTTCACCTTTCTATTTTTTCTCTTGTACCACCATAGGACTCATCCAGTGGGATTCTTCCACTGGTTCAATAATTCCGACTGTGAGCATTTTGTCTAATTCGTCACGGACCTTTTCTTTATACTTTGGAATCAAAGCATTAAGGTTGCTGCTTAATTGGCTTCACATCGGGTTTCAGGGTGATCTTCATCGTCCCTAAATCATCCACGATCCCTTTTAAGTCCGTAATTTTGGTCGCGAACAGGTCTTGGTATTCGTGGAGTAAATAAATGACCTTATCTACCATAACATTGTCCCAGTAGTCCCCAAGTGTTGCATACTTCAGCTCTGCTTCTATGCCAATGTTTACCTACTTTGTTTTTTCTGACGCGGTGATGTTGGAATCCTCAATTGATGGTCTTCGAACCTCGCGATAGCCTTCGGTTTTTGGAATATTAATATTTCTGTGGTCATCATCATCGTTCTCCACCTGCACATTGTAACACTTCAACATGCTACTTAACTGTACCGCCCATTCTGGCTGAAGTAATTCCATTGGCTATTGTGGTATTTTAAAGATAGCGGATTTCACTACTTGTAGCGCATAATCCACAGTATCTGACCACCAGTCTTTAAATGTGAATGTTAGCAAAAATCCCTCACACAAGACATTCCATATTCTTGTACCATGTTGGAGTTTTGTCTCAGTATACTAGTTCATGGGTATAACATCCAGGGTATGGTAGAATAAGCGTACCCATTCAGGTTGTGGTTCTTCCCTATAGACCTTGGTCCATTTCGCGAGGTGCGTGCATGGGTCATCTCATCCATTGTATTTGTCTTCTAACCATATTTTCGGTTTCCCAAATCATAGGTGCATCATCCTTCTACATCCACGCCAGTCCTCAAAATTTCCTTGATGTGTTCCCCACCATCGTGTGGGTGTTGCACGCAGCGCCCACTTCAACGCATCGAACCGCTACTGTTCCAGTACTGCGCTTTCAAATTTGCTCAGGAATTCATCCACTACTATCAATCCATCATATGTCGACAGTTCTCTTGCCTCTGTTGTCACACAGTGCAGTGATCTAACCATCATGTTGCAATTCAATGTCGATACTTCATGCAACCAGCTCTGCCATTACTCTACTTCTTTGTCTGAAGTGCAGGAGCTTTTGCGCTCCCACGAGATCCTCCCATATGTAGTTAGATTCACCCAATCCTAGTCTTGCGCAGTTATCTTGTAAATACAATCAAGATCATCGTCGCTATCATCATCATGCATTGGTTCAGTGCAGCGCGCTCCTTCAGCTGGATCCAGTGGGACTACTACGCGTAGTGACTTCTTCTCAAAGATCATTTTATGCTTCTTCAGGTTGATGACTCCGTTCATATTGGTGGCCCAGTATATTGCTAACAATGCACGATAGGGATTTCTATCATCAACAATCTCTATTACTTCAAAATCCGCCTGCGTGCTCACGCCTTCAATATCAACTGTTACCCGTTGTAACCTTCCCATGGGCAAAATCTTCTATTGGTTTGCCATTCATAATTGAATAGGGGACCATTATAACTTAGGCCTGCCCATACATTCCCATGTTTTCTTCGGTAATACATTTGCGTCCGAACCCAGATCTAGGATTACCTAATCCATTTCATACTCCCCAGTTTGTGCAGTTAACCTCATTTCCCTTCCAGTGCGCAGTGCATGCTTCCCCAATTTCCAGACTACGTGCGGTTCTCCTGACCCTGTGCACCTGGTGATCAGTTCCTGTAGTCCTTTAACTTCCTTATTGTCATGTAGAAGTTTCATGCATGTCTCCAGAAAGGTAGTGAGCATTGAAGGATCCA
This sequence comes from Pinus taeda, assembly GCA_000404065.3. Taxonomy (NCBI): domain Eukaryota; kingdom Viridiplantae; phylum Streptophyta; class Pinopsida; order Pinales; family Pinaceae; genus Pinus; species Pinus taeda. The sequence continues at coordinate 13,741 of APFE030369530.1, forward strand.
TTCCTGGCTCTGGTTGATCCTTACTACCTAAAGTGGAGGCCTCCACGAAGCTCTTCTTAGCTTCCATGAATGTCTCCTTTTCACGTTCTAAGTCAAACTTGGGCTCCTTTTTAGGAGCCTTGCAAACCCACGTAATTTCCTCTGGCTGCTTCCCCGTATCTTCTCTCATGGCCACTACTTCTGAGCATCATGTTTACATTCGAGTCTTCTTCGCGCAGCTCAGACCTCATCATTTGTATATTCTGAGTCGGAGGAGGCTGGAATACCCCTTTTTCATGCATCCTCGTGATCAACGTAGGATAGTCTATTGTTTCATGATCAAACTAAGCACAATACATACAGGATATCCTTGTCAGGTTGGTACAATCGCGAGCATAGTGCCCTAGTCCTCCACAATCGTAACAAATTAATTGTCCGTGGCCCCTTCTTGGTCCCATTCCACCTCATCCTTGACCTCGCCCCTAAAATCCAGCGCATGTCATCCCTGCATCTGGGTCAAGGGCTCACATTTCCATCTGCATCCTATAGGTAGGGGTCTGATCCATCATAAGCTCATAATTGTGGCAATTGCACTCATCATGGCCTACTGACCTGCAGAAATTACAAAACAATTGTTGGGGTGTTTGGGTATACTTCTGCAACAAATGACAATTATCTGTCGTGTGTTTTCCTCCTATCTAGAAGATCGTGCACCATAAAGCGGGTGCCGCACTTGGCCCTGCCTATGCCTCTAGTCTCAGCAGCATCGGTCCTCCCCCTGCCAAGTAGTTCGCGAACACTAGACAGTGATCCTTGTCATGGCCCTAGCCTTTGCATTTTATGCACCATATTTCCTCGCATGCCTCTGGCTGTGGTGCCCTATCCTGCTTCAAACTTTGCATTTCCAAACACAGATTCTATAGTTGCACATGGATTTATTGAACTCCCAACCCAGGGTCTTGTATCGAGGTTTCATGTAATCTCATTGCCATTTCCAACACTTCAACCTGGGTGGAAAGTTTCTGCTGTGACAGTGTCATCCTCAAGTGCAGTGTCAAAGATGCTACAAACCATGCGCGATGTTGTCCATCTGTCAATGTCATATTGACCTCGCGGATCATACTCTTCATCTATTGATCAAGATCCCGGGGAGTCTAGCCTGGGAGCATCACGATTTCTTTAAACCCGATGATTGATTGTGTTTCTGACTTTGGCCTGTTAAATTCCCTGTTTAGCACGTTCTGGATCTCTGCTATCCCTATGTTTGGGTGGTCATTAGAGTGCTTGATATACCATGTCAATGCGTGATCCTGCAATGCACTCACCAATGTAGCCTTCTTAATATTGTCGTCCATGACACCTTGTGCTCCCAAAAGTGGATGGGGCATTATAAAGACCAAATGGCATGACCAGGAATTCATAATGGCCTTCATGAGTTGGGAAAGCAGTCTTTGGAATGTCTACTTCCTTCATGCGAATTTCGTGATAGCCCGAGCGAAGGTCGAGTTTAGTAAAGAATTGAGCCCCAATTAGTTCATCCAGTAAATCATTGACAACCGGGATAGGAAATTTGTCTTTGACTGTCAACTTGTTGAGGGCCCTGAAGTCTGGACACATACGCCATTCCCCATCTTTCTTGAGCACCAAGACCACAAGCGATGAATAAGGACTAATGCTAGGACAAATGACGCCTGCTTCCAGGAGTTCTTTGATGATTTTTTCAATTTCATTCTTTTGGGCGAACAGATATCTATATGGGCGCACATTTGGTGGTTGGGCCCCTGGGACCAAAGTAATGCTATGATCATGTTCCCCTCTCGAGGGTGGAAACTCATGAGGCTTGTCAAAGACCCGCAGATGGTTGTTTAAGATCTGTTGCATCTCAGGATGAATATGAAAAGAAGTGTGTTCGAAGGCCTGGATGGCATTAAATTGGGCTATAATTCCATGGTGGCCCTTTTTTAACAATTTTTCCATCCTATGCGAGCTAATGATAGAGGGAGCACCCGCCTGGAGTCCGCGGAGGGTATGTGTGTGGTTGTCCTTCTTAAAGCTCATATATAACTCCTGGAAATCCATTGTGATTGGGCCGAGTGTGCGGAGCCATTCAGCACCCAAGACAATGTCACATCCTCCCATGTGTATGGCAAACATGTGGGTCTTTAGCAGATAATCCCCCATTTGAAGTTTGACATTTTCACAGCGGCCTTCACATTTCATTGTCCCCCCATCAACAATTTGGACTTGGAAATTAGAGACTGCTCTGACAAAACAATGCACTGCTTCATCGACTCTTTGATGGATAAAGTTATGCGTATTGCCACTATCAATCAAGACTACTACAGGGCGATGCTTAATAAAACCTCTGATTTTGAGAGTTTGGGGAGAAGAAATCCTTGCCAAAGCATGAAGCGAGATAACTGGTTCGTCAGGTGTAGCTGGGAGCACATTGTCCAGCTGGTTGTCCTCATATTCCTCCTCTGGTTCCTCAAGTGGTGGGGCTTCCTCTGATGAACTATGATCAATAGCATCAATTTGAAAGAATTTTGGTTCCTTGCATTTATGCCTCGGGGAGTATTTCTCATCACAGTAGTAACACAATCCTTGCTTTCTTTTTTCCGCCATTTCCGCTGGTGACACCTTTTGAACCTTAAGTGTTTTGGTAGTGCTTGGAGCCTGGGTGGGGCGACCCTTGGCTATGAAATTTGGATGAATCGACTGGGTCGCTAACGCGCATCCTACTTCACGAGCTATCTTGCAAGCATCCAGCCATGAGATTGGGTGTTGCAGTCGAATGTGGGCTTGTATGGCTTCTTTGAGACCATTGACAAAACATTCCAAGTAGAACTCATCTTGTAGACCCCCTGTGCGGAAGGCTAAGGCTTCAAAAGCTGTAATATATTCTTGCACTGTTCCTATCTGTCGGAGCTTAGTAAGACGATGCAAAAAATTAGATTCATGGTCGAAGCGATCCGAAAGGGCTTTTGCGAATACCTGCCAAGTCACGGGCCTTCCATAACAACATTGATGCCACTGCCACCATTGCCATCTTTTGTTGTCCAAGTACATGCTACCCACACTTCGCTGAGTCGCATCATCTCTGATGTGATTCAATGTGAAATATTGCTCCATTTGTGCTAGCCATGTGGTCAAATGAGAGCCATCAAATTTATACATGTCCAGCTTGGGTGGTCGCGGCTAGGATTGTTGGTGGTTTCCAAAGAGGTGAAGAGAATGGCTAGACTCGCCCTCAATGTTTTACTTAAAAGCATATGGCTTGGATTGTTCCTACGACTTGCCCTTTGTGAGTATGTCAGCTAAGGTCTGGATCGTCTTTGTTAATGCATCCAACTTTTGTTCAAGGGTGTCGATCTTCTCATTGGCCATAGCTTGAGCTCTGGTTTGTACCATGCACCGATCCAGTGCACTTGCCGTTACTCCCAAAAAAAAAAAAAAATTGGGACCAACCAAAATTTTGATGCTAACAAGTGAATGGTACCACATTGCTCAGCTCATCAACCTGATTCTTATGGGCTAAGTCCCCTATAAGCGTCCCGGGAGGGTCTCAGACTTCTTTTTTTGTTACTACGAAAGGAGTTTTACTCCTCGCTTTGGAATACTACAGTAGACGAATCCGAGAAAAGTAAATTCTGCCCAATGTCCTGTGAGAATCACGCCCTGGTATAGGAGCCCACAAAAATAGTCAGATCTATCTACGAACCCTCAACTGGAGAGTATGAGTTGGAATGTGGCAGTGATCGAACCCCTGCTGCTAGATCTGAATGGCGTAATTGATTGTGGTGACTGCTACAGAACCCAATGGCTAGATTTGAATGGCGGATCTGATAGATCTGAATGGTGGATCTGAGAGATCTGAATGGCGGAACTGATTGTGGCGGCTGCAACCGAACCCCACCTGCTAGATCTGATCTGGCAAAGATGATGCGTGATTTAGAAAGAGACAAGGGAACTATCGTCTCAAGGAGTGTCAGGTGCTGCAGATCGCAATATACATAAGGGTCTAACAGTAGTACTCGGCCCAATATTTCAGGGCACTAACCAAGGAGGATCCACCGTACCCTTAGCCATACAACCCAACTACCCTATCGTACGCGCGAGTAATCTCCTCGAGTGCTGTTCTTGGTGTACAGTGGCAGCAAGACGACCGACGATTTATCTATGGCGAGGTTTCAAGAGAACCTAGGGGGCTTCCAATATACCCAGAGGGTACTTGGAAGACAGTCCGTGCGTGGTTCTCTCTAATGCACTACTACTCGAAGGGGTACCCATAGGGGTTACAAGGGAGTCCAACAAGCGTGACCACCTCTTGTATTTCTTGCATGCATACCTCCCTAGATCCGCAAGTTTATGCGCTCAACAACAGATCCCATGGTTTAAAGACACCAGAAAATGTCTCTAGCCAAAAGATATTCTTCTAAAAATAGAGATCTCACCGGCCGTGGAAAATGCTCTGATACTACTTGTTATGCTTTTGACCTGCAAGAAGATACCAGAATACCAAATATGCGAAGAAATACACCCAGAACACCGAACAATAAGAAATAACAACATGTATTTTATTATTCAGAAAGGAAAGACATGTTCACTTGCCTCTTCGAGGGGCCAACCTCCAATAAAGCTGAGCTCAATTACAAAATAAGACATGATGCTCTTCGAGGGGAGTCTCTATCCTTTATATAGGATTCATACATGTAATACCATGGGTCAATCCCATGGTTCTTATTAATACCATCTATCTAATACCAATGCCCAGTTGCAACTAACTGTGGTCCCTTCTTTAAATGCGGGTCAACCACTTACAATTATTAATATGGGCTTTATTGACTCTTTACTTAACTATAACTATGAATCGACCCTATTACATAAATAAGGGGTTAGGGTTGGACCCTAACAGGGGTAGACTTCCTTGTTGCCACAATTTTGCTTACCATTTTTATTGCCAACTTGTATGCTTTCTCCAATGAATCAGGTTCCAAAAGATGAACCTCATGTTGAATGTTATCCTTTAAAGTCCCTATGGAGACATCAATCCTCGGCTTCTCTGGAATATAATTTTCCCTTATATTCAATTTTTGAAAGAATTCAATGTGCTCTGCCATTGAACCCTTTTGTTTAAAATTTATTAATTGGCTAAATAAGGTGTTGCTCTTTGTATCCTCATAATGTGCTATCATTTCCTCCGTGAAAATTGACCACGTGACAAGTGGTTTACGAGAACAAAGCCCTTTATACCATAAAAATTGATTCCATTCTAAATAATTAGATGCAATACATACCTTTTGTAACAGTGGTACACCATGTAGATCAAAATATTTCTCCATTTGTAGTATCCAGTTTACCGGATCTTTTCCATCAAACTTCCTCATCTCTCTTTTTCTTGATTTTAGGAGCTCGATCTTGAAACGACTGTAACTCTGTAATTTCAGATCTTTAAGTTTTGAAATTTCGGCCTGTAATAGCCCTCTAAGTAATCTTTCTAACCCTTCAAGTCTGATCAAGATTGGATTCTCCAATGAAGAGTTATGCCAAATCTCCCACAATGACCTAAGTATAGACTAGTTCAGTAGAGTGAACTTGTACGACATGCCGTGGGTCACTGTTTCAACCTTAGGTTCTGAAAATGATACCCAAAAACCTACAGTCCGTCCTCTTTTTATAACTTCTTACGAAAATTCAATCTGATGCTCAAAGCAAAAGTTATGGTGATTTTCCCCATGTCACCTGTTTGGAATGTAATTTGGGAGTCTGTAAAAACCCTAACTTCCTCGGATCATATCTCCGCAAATATAGCGAGACAAGCTCTGAAATTCGGACCCGAAGTTCATAATGATTTCAGCTCAAATGGGTTTTTTGTAGCTTCTGAAACTTCGTAGAAAACACGTTATAGGGAAAATGCCACGATGACCTGTTTGGAGCAGCGAAACCCTAGAATACAAAGCTCTGATACCAAATGTTAAGAAATCAACTAACAAAAAGATAGAAAAGATAGATCAACGCCTTAAAATTCAATCTCTTCGAGGGGGCAACCTCCTTTACATTGCACAAATCAAAAATTCTGGGATGATACAAATGACAAGACCTCCTTTCTATATATAACAGTTTAAGGGGTCATAATATAATCAGAGCCGACATAACAATAATAATGTAAGGGCACAATAATAACAATAGTGGGCTTCTATGGGGCACAATAAAAACAATATAGGGACTACATGGGCACATCAATATAATAAGGGGGTTGTACTAATAACAATAAGGGGTTATAATAGTAGTATAGGGACCTAACATGTATTATTAGGACAACCATACTTGTGGAAGCGACATGCTGTGTATGAATCAAGACCCCGTGTTGTTATTGTTACTTTGGGAAATAAGTTGTACAGGATACTGGAGGTAGCACCACCTACCTCCATCTCTTTGGTTATTGCAAAACAATTCAGTAAGCTCATTTCCAAAATCGGGAAATTTGTTTTCCTGATGATATGCCCTCAAGGAAAGAAGAAGACAGTGGCCATGACCTCCAGACAAGGCCCCTCTGCACGACAATTACAGATGGACAAGGTCGTGGAGGAGTACGAGGACATCTTCACCTCCCCCGCAGGGGTTCCTCTCCACTGTCTAGTCAAGCACTCCATCGATCTAACCCCAGGTGCACCGTTGCCCAATGGACCAATCTATCGATGCTTTTTTTTGGAGAACGATGAAATCAAGAGGCAGATTCAGGAGCATCTGTAGAAAGGTCACATCCGTCCGAGTTCATTGCCCTATGGGAGCCCGATCATGTTATTATAGAAGAAGGATGGGACTTGGAGACTGTATTGACTATTGGACGTTGAACAAGATCACTGTCCATAATAGGTACCCGATCCCACGGATTGTTGACCTCCTGGACCAACTGAAGGGGGGAAAATATTTCAGCAAGATCGATTTGAAGTCAGGATATCACCAGGTACCAATCGAACCCTCCGATGTGTGGAAGACTGCCTTCAAAGCCAATGACGGCCTTTTCAAAAGGTTGGTTATGCCTGTTACACTGAATTTTGTCACCTTGACTATCTCCAGTTTATGTGGCCTCATCAATAGCCACATTGTCCTCTTTGTCAAGCCCCATACCTCTGCTCTTCATGTCAAAACTTCAAAGAGAGAGAAAGTCACTTGAAAACATGTTTATCTCTGGGTACGCAGGTTCTCTCTACCTTGCCTGCGTGTACGCACTCCAAATACATTAGACCTGTGTAGTAATACGCTCTGTATACTAAAGCTAGGGTGCGTACCCCTGTAAAGGTCAAAAGGCGCAAGTTTCATCTTTAAAAAGTTACTTGTGGTCACTTCTAGAGCCTTCTAGAAGAGTTCTTGACGTGTATTGAGCGCCTCCAGATGGTTCATGCACCCCTATGATAGAGGAGCTTATCCCATCAAGAGAGGAGCTACCCCATCCAAAAGAGGGAGTATCCCATTGATGTTGGAACTGAATAACCTCTTCTAGAATACTATAAATACAGGCATTGGGCCAAAGGAGGGAAGGTTGAAAGCTGAACATTCTAAAGGGTAAATGCTGCTGGAATTAGGACTTCCATTTGTTGACTTGTGAGGAGAGATCACTATCCTTCCTTGTTGCCATAGTGGGAGTTGGTGAGCTTGTCAAAGTAGAGGAAATCTCTTGCCGAACCCTGGAAGGAGCTTGCACAACACCAAGGCTCAGGTTGTAATGGTTCCTTTGATTATTTAATACAAATAAGTCCATTCTTCTCAATGATTTGTTAATGAATTATTTCATGTATTCCTTGGTCAATATGATAGATATGCTTTATTTTATGATGAATATTCAGATGCTATGTAATCGTTTGCTTTGTCAGTGTATGCAGGTCTGAAAGTGAAGGAGGAGCTCATCTGGATCAGCAAGGCTGGACTGCTACAACAAGCGTGGGACCTAAGGTAAGATCGAAAACATTTGAATTCTCATAGAATGATGTGTATCTAGAGAAGGATAGCTCTTGTTTGGTTTGTTTGTCATTAGAGAGTCTTAGACTCCTAGGAAGGTTGGATTTGTCCGCAAATATAACTCATTCTGTGTGACAATGCCTTTCGGATTGAAGAATTCTCCTGCAACTTTCACGAGGCTAATGGATGACATCTTGCAGTCATTCACCAACTCATTTGTAGCTGTATACTTGGATGACATCCTGATCTTCAGCCAGAGTTGGGAAGAGCACCTCCGCCACATCCAACAGGTTCTCCAAACACTGCAACAACACAGGTTATGTGCCAATTTGGAGAAATGCACTTTTGGCATGACCCAGGTTCAGTTTCTAGGATACAACATTGATGAACAGGGGGGTGCATGTGGTTCCAACCACTCTGATAGAGCTCCGCAACTTTCTAGGTCTTGCCAACTTCTACCGCAGGTTCGTCTTGGGATTTTCTCATTTCACTTGGCCCTTGAGTCAAGTCACTAAAATTCTTTTGGTCTGAAACTCAACAGAAGGCATTCACAGAGTTGAAAGATCGCCTCTGCTCGTCACCAGTGCTCGCATTACCAGACTTGCAACAACCATATAAGGTCAACATAGATGCCTTTGAATATGCTATTGGGGCAGTCCTTACTCAACACGAGCATCCAATGCCATATCACAGTGACACTTTCAGACACAATCCGGAAGTATCCCACTTATGACAAAGAGATGTATTCCATTGTGCAGGCCTGCCGACAATGGAAGCATTACATTTTGGGGAAGGAAACGGTCATCCACACAGACCACCGACCCCTACAGTTCATACAGACCCAAGGGAAATTGCAGAATGATTGCCATCAGAAGTGGTCTACATACCAGCAATAGTTCCATTTGAATATCAAGTATAAGAAGGGAAACACTAATAATGTCGCAGATTGCTTCAGTCAACCACCGATCGTGGTGTTAACCACCGTGCTCAAATTTTGTGGGCATGAGACTTCTGATTGGCCAGTTCTCTACAAAAGCGACCTAGAATTCGGCCACACATATAAGACACTCTTGGAGGGTTAGCATGTTCCAGATTTTCACCTCTAGGTTGCCCTGTTATGACCCTTGGGTCACCTTTGTGTTTTTTCAAGCGAGCGTGCCAAGATGATTTGGGAAGCACACTACAATCGGGTTGTTGGGCATTTTAGAGTCGAGAAAAAGGTGGCAGTACTGCAGAAGTATTTCTATTGGCCGAACCTTCGACAGGATGTCGGGAAGTACATCAGATCATGCACTGCTTGTGCCATTTCCAAACCGACCATCAAGAAGCAATGCCTCTATACCCCGCTGCCTATCCCTAGTCGACCTTGGGAATCTATCTCCATGGATTACATGTCAGGCCTTCCTTCCACTAAGCATGGAAATGACTGTGTTTTTGTGGTCGTCGATAGGTTCTCGAAGAGGGCCATTATGGCGGCCTGCAAGAAGAATATCACAACAGAAGCCACTGCTAAACTCTTCTTTGAACGAGTGTGGGTACACTTTGGGATCCCATAGTCTATCATTTCAGATCGGGACAGCAGGTTCCTTAGTGCATTTTGGTCTAGTCTCTCGTCGATGCTGGACACCAAACTCACTAAGTCCACAAGCTTCCATCCTCAAATTGATGGCCAGATAGAGCTTGTCAACAGGATGATCGTACACATTCTGCTCATGTACAACTCAAAGCATCCACGCACATGGAACGAGAGCCTCCCCTATGTTTAGCACAGCTAGAACCGGGCTCTCCACAGCTCGACTGGCCACAACCCTTTTCAGGTGGGATTGGGATTCCAGCCACTATGTCCCATTGATGTGGCCATGCCATTTGCAGCTACGAACGCAGATTTGACTCATGTACAGTCCAAAATAGATAAGGCAAATAGCTTCATTGAGCACATCCAACATATTCGCCAGCAGGTCCATGACATTCTGGAGAAATCAAATGGCAAGTACAGGCAACGACATGATCAACATTGGGTGCCACACAAGTTTCATGTGGCCGACAAAGTCTGGTTGCATTTGCAAAAGGGAACGCCTTACCGGAGTCTATCGGAAACTCAGACCACTCCGATATGGTCCTTACAACATTACAAAGGCTGTGGGAGATAATGCATTTGAGCTCAGCATTTCCCCACTCCTTGGCCTGCACCCAGTGTTCAATTTGGACCGCCTTCGGCCATACTTTCCACCATTACTAGACACATCCGACATTGCAGAACAACTCACACCCCCAGAGTTAAATCCAGATTGCATGGAACAAGCTGCAACTGATCGGATCATGGACACACAGATTAGGCACACTCACCAGCACAATATCCAACTGTATTGAGTTGTCAAAGAGGGCCAACTCCTTCACCAGGGAAAGTGGCTCACCAGGGACCAAGTTCAGCAAAAGTTTCCTCATCTCATGGAGGAACTCAATGCAATGGGGACCATTGCTACCTAAGGGGGAAGGAATGATTCAGGTGGATATTGGTGGCCACCCGCCAAGTCCACTTGGACCCCATCATTGTTTTTTTTAACGTTTCAGTTTCCTTAATTGTAGCATAGTGTACTATTTTTAGCAGTTTTTTGGGTCCTGAACTTTCAGATCCATTTTGAGACCTTAAACGACGTCTTTTGGGAAACGAGGAGCAACATGGTTCCACGAACCGACGTTGCTCTTCCCAGAGTTTTAGTTCTTGGATAGATCTTTCTAACGAGATATTGTTCGTGTCAAATGGAGATCGTATGCCAAAGTTACGACCCCGGGAAGTTGATGTACCAATTTACCCAAACGGAGCTCACAGTTTGGCGTTTCATCTTCTAGGGTTAGGGTTTTTGATGTTTAGGGTTTTCCATTGTTTCTCAACAATAAATAGGCCTTCGAGCCTCATTGTAACACAGTTCAGAGGCATGTAGCCACCACATTTCTTCTCAGAGATAAGCTACCATTGTCCTAGATGGTTTATTTCCATTTCTGTTTGTAAGTATATTCAGTATTTTACATTAATGAAATGAAGTATTGTTTCCGCTGCTTCTCTGTGTTTATGGTTATCTCTGTAATTTGCTGCGTTCCTGTTTAAATCCGGATCGTCTAGGTACGACACATGGACTCAATATTTCTCTTATTAGTCCTTTGTCCAACAATTCTTGGACTTGCTTCCTCACTTCTTCATTCTCGTTGGGTGTCATTCGATATGCAGCCTTGTTTGGAAGACTTGCTCTTGGTATAAAGTCTATGTGATCACTAATGCTTCTTTTGGGTGGCAACTCACTTGGCAATTCATCAACTACAATATCATGAAACTCATGCAACAACTCCTGAACTTCAAGAGATAAATTTACAATTTCAGTGTGCAGAAGTACTACCTTTGGTTTGCAAAACACTGCATAGCTTACCTCTTCTTCTTCCATTTGTTGTAGAAATTCCTTTCCACTAAGTAGTAGTGATTTTGCGCTGCTTGTTTCAGCTGTACCTACCTCTTTCAATGGTACAAGAGTGTGCTTGATGCCATCCTTTTTGAACTTATAACAATTGCTCTATCTGTCATGTGTCACCTTCCTATCAAATTGCCATGGGCGACCCAAAAGAATGTGACAAGCATCCATTGGCAGTACGTCACAGAGCACCTTGTCTTTATACCTGCCTATCTAAAACTCAACTTCACTTTGCTCATGCACCAACAATTGGTGTCCTTTTTGCAACCACGATACCTTATAAGGTGTGGGGTGCTTAATCTTTTTCAATCCCAATTCTTCCACTTTTTCTTGGGAAACTAGATTGTCTGTACTTCCGTTGTCAATTACCAATTTGCAACATTTGCCTTTTGCCTTACACATTGTCTTGAATAAGGATTTCCTTTGGACCGGTTCAACAGTCTCCTTTGCTGGTTTTAAAAGGACTTTGTGCGTCATCAACACCTCTCCAATCTCTGGCACATTCTCTACCTCACGTACTTGTGACTCTACTACTTCGGTTTGAGCTATGTATGCACCTCGCTGTCCCGTATTGTCATTCTCAGGACATTCAAAAGATCGTTGAATCAATTTGTTACATTTGTAACACCGGTAGTTAGTCTCTCTGCCTCTTCCTCTACCTCTACCTCTTTGGTAAGGTCTTCCTCCTCTACTGCCACCTTCTTTCTCTGACTGCCTTTGCTGATTTGAGTTGCCTTCATCATTCTCTTGTGCATGAAACTTTCCTCTTCCATTTGTCTGTCCTTTCCCTTTGGAAAAACCACGTCCTCTGCTAGAGCTTTGTTTCCTAGCTATCTTCTCTTCTGCCTTCAAAGCGCACTAGTATGCTTCCTATATTTTCCTTGGAGAAAGTATGCTGATTTCATCTTGAATATCTAGCCTCAAACCATTGATATACCTTGCTGTCTTTTCCGGGGTATCTTCTATATAGCCTGCTCTTAAATTCACCTTGTAAAATTCTTCGGTGTATTCTCTCACTGTCATTATCTTTTGTTTACGATTTTGCATCTGTTTGTAAAGAGTTAGCTAGTAATCCTTTGGCAAGACCTTACTCTTCATCTTTGCCACCATTGTATCCCAGCTCTTGATCAATGGTTTGTCCTTATTCCTTCTTTCACCTTGTACATTGTCCCACCATAGAGCAGCATGGCTTTTCAACCTTGTCACAACAAACTTGACTCCCTTATCCTCATCGATTTCCTTGTACTCAAAATTCTTGTCCATCTCACTGATCCAATCTAGTACATTCTTATCTTTCAAACTGCCATCATAAATAGAGAATTGAGGCTTTGGCCTTGAACTTCAGCCCAATACTACTCTCAAAAACTTAACCTCAGTAGCTTCTTCAACAGGGGCTGCTCGTTCTTCTTCAAGTCCCTCTTCGGCCTCACTAACATCTCCACCTTTAGGATCTCGTTGTCTCCCTACTTCCATGGCTTCTAACCAAATTTGCAGTCTCCTTATCCCTTCCAGGACTTCTACATTTCCCGCGGGTCTGCCTCGTCGACCTTGTGCCCTTCTTACATGCCTATTCATCTCTCTATACTATAGATACCAACAACGTTAAGGCTCTGATACCACAAATTAATGGCTGCTATCTCAGCAAATCATAGTGCTGTTACAGGATGAACAACAAATATTTGCTCTCACAGCAAACTATAGTGCTGTTACACGCTCTCTCAGCAAACTACAATGTTCTTAACAATGTTGCGAAAATTGTTATCGGGAGTAAATTAGCGAGGGGAAAAAATTGGAAAAAATCGTAAAAATCAGGATAAAATCAGTAAAAATTGGCAAAATTAAAATTAAAAATAAAAATTAAAAAGCAAGATTTTTTCCCAAGAAATCGCGATTAAATCTTGATTTTTTCAAAATGAAAAAATCATTGTATTAATCGCGCGATATTATCGGGAAAATGAAAAAATCGCGATTTTTTGATATTATTGCGATAAAATCGCGATTTTTGCAACATTAGCTGTTACAGAGTCTCACAACAAACTACAGTGCTATTACAAGCTCTCTCAGTAGACTACAGGCTGTTACAGACTCTCACAACAAACTACATTGCTGTTACAGACTCTCATAGCAAACTACAGTGCTATTACAGGCTCTCTTAGCAGACTACGGTGTTGTTACAGGCTCTCACAACAAACTATAGTGCTGTTACAGAAGGAACAACATTATTTTTTTTTTTCAGCCACACAGTCTGTAAAAACACAGTTTGAAGATCCCTTCGTAACTCCCAAAAGAAGGATCGTTTTGTGAAATCGCTCATGAGTTACCAAAAAGACCCTGCTCTGCACAAAACGCAGATGCCAAACTTTCGAAATTCGTCTTCTTTTGATTAGAAATTGACACGCAAAATTGGTGACGGTTTTCCTTTACGAATTTTCTTTCTTCTGTTTGCTTGATACAGAGTGCTTTGTATTCTCGAATCTGAAATGTAAAATGACTCTTTCCAATACACAATCTTGGATGCAAAAGTACTGGATTAAAATGTTAACTGAAATATGATTCTCTAGGTTTTCATTTAAATGTAAATAACAGAGAAAATACAGTGCAAGAATTCCTCATTCAACACAACAATATAAAGACCAAATCAATTTCAATCTCTAGATATTAATATTATGGTTCATAAACCTCACAAACACATATGCAAATAACTGTCTCACACACTTACTGATTCGATTTGCTGATACAAAAAACCACTGGTCTAAGAAATGTTGTTCAATTAACTTCAATCTCACACCAAAATTTCAGCACCCAAAAATGTTCCTCCTCTCTCCTTCAAAACTAAAATTCCACTGCCCAAGAAATGAGTTCATGGATGTGAACCAATTTCCCTTAGTTCTAACTACCTACTAACTATAAAATCATTTTTTAAACTAGATATTCCTAACTAATCTTAACTGAATATCAAAAACTTTTTCAAAAATAAACTTTAAAATGTTCTAGCCTTGACATGTGATCAATCCATTACATTGCTAGGCTCTTGGTCTGACTTTAATAACTTATCATTTTTATGTGCTCGGCCTAATGCACCTGCATCATGAGCATATCATTTTGTTGACCTTCATTGCATTGTAGTACATGCCTTCGAGCATGGTGAAAGAGATTCTTTCATGCTTGCTTATGTCATAGAACTATTCCCATGACTTCAACAATACAAATATGATAACATGACATAACTTTGATGCATACATACCTCATCTTGATTCTCTTTTGATCATCTTGAATTTATTTGATTGTTCAAGGTGTGACCCTTCTTGCTTCATCTTAGCTTGCCTGCACATCATCCTTTTCTTGAATCCCATGAATGGGACTTCCCATTGAGACATCTTCTTCTAATTCATGAATCTTCTTTTGGAGATTCCATTTGAGGATCTTGAAGGCCCTTATTCTGTACATGTTTCTTTCTTTTGATGATGGAGGCCTTCTAAGATTCTTGATCATGATCAATTTTCCTTTCATAGTGGATGAGGTCATATACTAGGTATGTTCTTTTTATATGAATACCTTGAGCTATATCTACCATGCTCCTATATTCTAGAAGATATATTTTTAACGATGCATCCTATTATACTCCTACATGCTCCTACACTACTCAAAAATTCTAAAGAAGACTTAAGCAACAAGGTTGACTTAGTCATAGTAGAGATCCGGAGGATCTTCATTCTTTTGCTTCTTGTCTTGTTTTATTTCTTGAGTCATATGAGCTTCTTCCCTTTTTCTCTTTTTGTTGTTGTCCTTATTAAGTTTAGGACAATTCCTTTTGTAGTGCCCATATTCTTGACATCCAAAACATTGGATTTTGGACATGTCATTATTGTTTGTTCTTCGCGGACCAAATTTGCCAAATTATTTCCTTTCTCTTGGCCATGGTAGCAAATGCTTGCTCCTTTGATCCCACATCTTATTTTGCTCTAAGTCTTGTTTCCTCTGCCTTGCATAGAGACCACATTTCACTGAGCGTGGTAGCTTCCTTCTTGGCATATATGCGTAATGTGAAGTTGCCCAATCCTCAGGTAGAGCATTGAGTACTACCTTTGTCATTTCTTTGTCAGACATGACTCCCCAAGATCTTGAAGTTGATCCCTCATCTCAGAGATCTCCATGAAGTAGGGAGCTATTCCTTCCTTTGATATCTTCATCTTGTACAATTCATTTCTTAGAGATATCATTTCTCCAGCTATGGTTACCGAGAATAGCTCTATTATATTATCATAATTTGTAATAGATTTGATCCCAGAGATATATGATACTAGAAATAAATCCAAGAAAGAAAAAGATATGAATATAGATAGAAATGATTCACTCTATTGATCAAACCCTTAAGGTAGGGCAACACCATACATTCACTCCTTAAGGAAGGAGAACACTCCAAAAGCCATATGCCTGTTCATATTCCTTGAAATCTGTTAATGTGGAGTCTCTAGCCTCTATATAGGCCTCATACATACAATACCATGGGTCAATATTATGGTTCCCTCAATACCATATATCTAATACCATGGGCCCATTATATTATTACTAACTACTTGTGGTCCCTTACATGATACAGGTTAACCACCTTATTTATTACTATGGCCCATCCCATTATTACATTATTCCCTTGGGTACTTCCCTTTGTACCCCATATTATCCCCCCTAGGTATATAATATTCCACCCCCCTTAACATGTTTCGTTCCCGAAACATGGGAAGAACACAAATAATAAGATCTACTCAAAAGAGTAGTCCACCGGTACCATGCACGTGCATCTAGCCATCCAAGAGAAAGGTGAACCCTTGATCTCGCTAGTGCTTCGCTCGCTTGAGATGGAAGTTGACTATGGTAGCTCTTCTATGTTGATGTGTAGTAGGTGGATCTTCGCTCATCTCTATTTGTCATGTAGGGGTTGTTGTCCTTGTGGTTAATTGGTTGCCATCTTGTTGGTTGTTTTCTTCCGGGGTGATGTGGGTGATGATATCTTGAAGTTTTAACCCACGGTGTCTTTTTCTTTAATTCACCCCTTAGTGGAGCTTGACTGTTATCTGGTGCATGTTGTGGTGCCTGCTGTGGTGTCTTATCTTCCAATATTACTTCAACCATAGAGTCCTCATCTGATGTGTCAGCACCTGTAATCTTTTCTGCTTCAGCATCTGTTTGTGTTTGATTGTCGACCATCAACTGCTCATAATCTAATCTGTAAGTGTCATTAGAGCTTTGTGATTCTGCCTCCATAGTCTCTTCTTGGGTCTTAATGGAAATATCCTCCAATGTAATTTTTTTTTATTTTTTTATTTTTTTTTATACCAGAGCTTCGGGAATTTCTTCTACACATTAATATTGATAGTACCCATGGATTCCATCCAAGGGTATCCAAAAAAAACATCCATGTTATCCATATCTGAAGTATAAAAATCACCATGTCACACATACTTATCCATAGAAATCTTCAAATTCTTATACACTTGAACATCCTCACCATCCACCTGTGTGTTTTCAATGTGTTTTGTTGGAACTTGCAAGTTTTTTGCCAAATTAACATTGATAAAATTATGCTTGCAACCAGGATTTATAGAAACAATGATCTTCTCCTTCTGAATCAATCCATGAACCTACAATAAGGAGATACTAGCAGAAAATAACCTTTTAGGTTTCTTGGTTTCTTTCTTTCCTGTAAAAATAAAATCTTTGCGAAGTTGTGTGTCTATCTGTGTGAGCTTAGTAAGAGGACCCACAAGATCAGATTTACGGTCAAAGTGGTTATAAATAGATTTTGCGAACATATAGTTGTCTTTGGATGGCATTTTTGATGACACTACCACCATTTCCATCTTTCATGGTCCAAGTATATGATTCCCACACTCAGCTGAGTCGCATCATCCATGATGCAATTCAATCTGAAATATTTCCCCATTTGTGCTAGCCATCTAGTTGGATGAGAGCCATCAAATTTATAAAAGTCCCTCAAACTCTGATTTAGGCCCGCGATCACAAAAAAATTTTGGCGAAAATTTGAAATGGCCATAGTTCTGTCAATATTGCTCAGAATCCCTATTATGACCTATTTTCAGAAATGGAACAACCACTCTGCATCTGCTCATGTGATAGAAATCCTGATCTAGGCACTGGAATTTCAGATCTGCGCTGCAACTCTCCAGCCGTCACCAAAAATTCTGAAAAAATGCTGATTTTAAATCAGCGATATCTCCCTTATCCAGACTCCAATTCGACTGTTTTTTTTTTGAAATCAGGTATTTTTTCACAAAGAATCCAGATCTGCAATTAGATTTTGCATATTTTGCCCCAAAACATACAGATCTGCACCGCAAACTCGCTGCCCCGAAAAAATGTCTGCAACACCATTGGTTTTTAGATCAATGATGTCTCCTTCATCCGGACTCCGATTCGGCCGATTTTTTTTGAAATCGGGTATTTTTCACAAAGAATCCAGTCTGCAATTAGATTTTGCAGATTTTGCCCCAAAACATATAGATCTGATCTGCGAACTCGCCGCTCCAGAATTCCTACAAAAAATAAATAAAAAATTCTCCACTTTGGCCCAAGAAAGTGCTTTGATACCACTTGTTATAGATCTGATCTCAAAAATATATGATACTAGAAATAAACCCAAGAAAGAACAAGATATGAATATAGATAGAAATGATTCACTTTATTGATCAAACCCTTAAGGTAGGGAAACACCATACATTCACTCCTTAAGGAAAGAGAACATTCCACAAGCCATATGCCTGTTCATACAATATTGCTTGACATCTCTCAATGTGGAGTCTCTAGCCTCTATATAGGCCTCATACATACAATACCATGGGTCAATACCATGGTTCCCTCAATACCATATATCTAATACCGTGGGCCCATTACATTATTGCTAACTACTTGTGGTCTCTTAAATGATACGGGTTAACCACCTTATTTATTACTATGGCCCATCCCATTATTACATTATTTTCTTGGGTACCTCCCTTTGTACTCCATATTATCGCCCCTAAGTATATAGCAATTTTCTTTTGATGTTTCAAATTTGGAGACATAAGGTATGAGAGAGTCTTTGATAGATTCTATCAGAATGCTTTGAGCTCTTGTCTCATCCTTATTGTTCTTGGCTAAGGCTTGAGTTTGTTCCTTAGCAGGGATAATAATATTTCCTTTGATATGTTCTAGAAGTTCATTCTCCTTGAAAAGTAGATCAGTGCTCTTCTTTCACGCAAGAAAGTTATTGGCACCTACTAATTTGTTGCTTTCCTTGCAATAAGACATTGATGTATATTCAGAAGGGGACATATACTTACTTGATAGATTTTGAAATGTAGTTGACTTCTTTTCTCCTTGAAGTCTTGTTAATTTTTGGGTATGTTCTATGCTTAGAGCAATTTACTTCAATTTTTCATATTAGCTCAATATTAATTCCAGATTAGCCATCACATTAGCATGATAGTAAAGTGCAGATAGAACCATAAACATCAGAAGACAAGCCAAGACAAGAGGACACAAGGTGTGGCACTAGCCAAGGACAAACCCCAATGTGGGGAAACCCTTGACCAATTTTTTTTATATTCTTCAATAGTTCAACAAAGAGAGAGAGATAGTGCAAGTACATTTGAAGTCAATACTTGGCTTGCCAAAATAGAAGATCAAACATCAGAGATCTTCACCATGAAGATGACACAATAGATCTGATGACAAGGACAGAAGATATGCAGCAGATGATAGGTCTAGAACATCTCAACCAATTTCCCCAAAATACTGAACCTTCTATAAAACTCTTCCTCCTTTGCTGCTTCACCGATCATGTCAAGGCTGCTAATTTGGCAACTTGTGTATGCTGAAGCATATCTTGGCAAACCTGATCTCTGGTTAGGGCACAAGATCTGAGAGCTACTGCACCCTAAACATACTCCACACTCCACCTATTTACTGCGGATAGCCTTCACATTGATCTTCAACGATACGCTACCTTATAGGGTCTAAACGCAACACTTAAAGAGGCCTCCAACTGCTGGCTATGGCTTGCGGCTTCGCCCAACAGTTGACTGTAACTTTTGTCCTTTCATAGAGTGACCCAATCAGCCTTTAAACAACAATCTCAAGCACCTCCTTATTGCGGATTCTCCTTCCCTTCAAATCGAGCTTAGGAACAATACTAACATGCCCAAAACAACCTTGTTGTTAGCTACAACAATGTGACAATATCACATATCCTCCACGCTATAATATAATTACCCTTGATGCGGTTTAGATTCACTTTCCTTGCTGCGTCTAAGGGTCCTTGCATACTGTGCTAAGGGCTCCTTTAACTATGACTTTCCTTCTTCATTTGCTGCTGATTATGGCCTCTCCAACTGCGGCAAAGATGACATCCTTTAGGACTGTGACTAGGGTAGCATTAGCCCTACTTTGACAATGGATGTATCTCCTCCTTTACGACCGCGTTTAGGTCATCATTAGGGCTTCCTGAAACAATAGATTAAGGTCTCTTCTAGTCATGGAGTTAGGGCTCTTTTAAGCCTTTCTTTACAGCGTTAAAGCCTCTCCTTGCTACTTTATAGAAGCCTCTTTTAGGACAGTGAAGAAGCCTCTCTTCATTGTGATAAGACTCCTCCATAACTGCGGCTAGGGCATGCTTCATTGACTGGATTTTAGACTTCTCTTTGATAGCATATGGAAACCCTCTCCTTGCTACTAGAAAAGCCTCCTCTTGACTACATATAAAGCCCTCTTTGACTGCATAGAGCCTTTTTTGACTGCATCTAGGGCTAGGGCTAGATCTTCTCTAGGGTAGTGTATTCTCCTATATATCTCTCCTACCACCAAAACCCAAACAAGTGGAGAGAGATCACAAGAGATGTGTTTAAAAATGACTTGAAGACCTCTTCTATTTATAATAAAATGCTGAGGACAAGTGGGGGTAATTTGGTCACTGGCTGACCTTGACCAATTGTCCAATAACACAAGTAAATTCATATCTTCATGAATACATGTCGAAATCGGATGATCTTTAGATTAATCCTATACCTCTCGATGAGAGGAATCCAAGGAAAATATCAGCTACAATAAATAAGAAGACCCACATGGAGTTTGGCCCTAGTTGTCAATTTGAATAGTCCCTCTCAACTAGGGAGAACTCCATCTGTTAATCCATTTGCCAGACTGTACTATCTCTACCATCAATGCAATGCCCTGCACTGCTCTGCTGAACTATGAAGAAGAAGTGATCTAGAATGTATCGTACCATTCTTTACTGACCCGAAGTCAGTCCCATATAAAGAGAGTGTCTCATACCACTCTTACTGATCCGAAATCAGTTCCAAATAAAGAGAGTATCTCATACCACTCTTACTGATATGAAATCAGTTCCAAATAAAGAGAGTGTCTCATACCACTCTTACTGATCTGAAATCAGTTCCAAATAAAGAGAGTGTCTCATACCACTCTTACCGATCTGAAATTAGTTCCAAATAAAGAACGTGTCTCATACCACTCTTACTGACCCGAAGTTAGTTCCAATTGATCCCAGAACAATATCATCTTATTAAAGGGAGTACATTACTACACGATGCATCCATCAATAGTACTATGGTCCCTATCCTCATTTCCCTGCTCATTGGCTAGATGAGAGGTACTTCCCATGAGTCCCATACTACATGGGTAGGATGTCTCAGCAGGAGAAGGATGAACCACTCATCCTGCCTACATGTCGCCTGGGGTATCTCAGGGGAAGGTTGAACCACTCACACTATACACAACAAATCACTAGGGGAAGGCTGAACCAATCAACCTATGATTGTGCCTCAGCAAGAGAAGGATGAACCACTCATCCTGCCTACATAGCAGACCACTAGGGGAAGGCTGAACCACTCACCCTATGGTTTCTCATCGCTCCAAGAAGTACCCCCAAGCCTCCCAGAGTTTTGAGAGCTCAATGTCCATATCATACAGTTCCCTTAGGAGAGGGTCTCTCCACGACTCCAAGTTGTTTTCGGAAAGTCATGAATTTGACATTTCCCAGGGGCTTCGTCAGAATATCGATGACCTGTGCATCATTCCCAATGTGTTGGAGCCTTCTTGCTTCTCATTGTACCATATCCCAGATAAAGCGGTACCTGATGTTTATATGCTTGGAGTGATCATAGAGCATAGGATTCCTCAACAATCGAATCCCACTCTGGTTGTCACAGACGATCACGGTGGTATCCAACATGTGTCCAAACAGCTCACTGAAGAGCTTCTTCAACCAAACATATTTACATGAGGTCATACTCGCGGCTATGTATTTGTCCTCAGCGGTGCTCAAAGCAATCGACTTCTGCTTCCTTCTCATCCAAGATATCAAAGCAGAACCCAAAGAGAACCAGCACCTAGAAGTGCTCTTGCGATCCTCCACACTGCGTGTCTAGTGAGCATCAGAATAATCATGCAGCTTCACGTTTTCGGCAGTGTATCTAAATCCATGAGAGATTGTGCCCCGAAGATATCTCAAAAGATTCTTGGCACCAATCCAGTGAGGCTCAACTATATATGAGCTCAACATGCTAATTGCAAAACATATATTCGGACGAGAGTTCACCAAGAACATCAATTCTATTATGAGTTGACGAAACTCAAAGGCATTTTCCAAATCAGGTCTGGCAGCACTACCACATAACTTCTTAAATTTAAGCTCGATCAGGGTAGTCACGGGTTTGCAGTCCACCATTCCAAAATCGGAATCCAACTCCCTCTTACTTTTGCAAATGAGAGGGTCTGTACCTATCAGAAAGAGGTCATCCTCATAAGGTACCAGTATGGGAGGTCTATCACCCACAACCTTAAAGCAATGGTTTGGATCGGCTTCACTCCTAGTGAATCTCAGCTTCATCAGATAGCTATCAATCCTCTTACACCAAGCCCGGGGTGCTTTCTTTAAATCATAGAGAGTTTTCTTCAACTTGCATACATGAGATTCCCAATCATGGATCTTAAATCCCTCGGGTTGTTCCACATCTGTGATCTTGCTATTACATGAGGGGAATGGTTCCCTTGTAAGCTTTCCTTTGGTACATCTCGAACATGTACCTTCACGCTCTTCTTTGAATTCAGGCATGCCTGTCACCATCTGTCTGACATCAGGTAGGGCCTTACAATGAAGATGGATAGACCTCTGGTGCCATTGAAGAGATGAGTCACACGACATGGTCCCCAATGGACTTCCTGCGACTTGATACTAAGTGCCAACCCTGAAACCAAGAGTAAAAGCATCTTTAAAATTCCTTTTCCAAACACGTACCTTTCCATCGATGAATTCCACCTTGTAACCTTTGTTTTCCATTTTCGAAATGGACACTAGGTTCTTCTTGAGATTCGGTACATAAAGAACTTGTTGTAAATGAATCGAGTTACCCTGATCCAGTTCAAGAGTAACATTCCCTACACTCTTTGCAGGATAGGCATCGTCTCCAAGAACAATCTCCAAGTTTGTTTCCTTCTCTATTAGATTAGAGAGCGCTTCCTTGAATCCAGTGGAGTACCTTGAGGCGCTACTATCAATAAGCCAATTTCCCAAAGAGTCCGGAGGAGAGGTAGTGAAGAGGGCTGATCTAAGATAATACTCCTCTTGCTTATTCGAAACAACATTTGATTCTTCATACTTGGAGTTCCTTGCTTTCTTGAAGAGTCGGCCATTTCCATGATGTCTTGCATTCCTTTTTACTTTGCCATTGTACCTGTCATAAGTTTGATCATTGAAGATGCCCCTGGAATGATTGTGGTCATTATCATGAGATGTGTCCTTTCTATTTGGACACTCCCTCGCAAAATGGCCAAACTTATTACAACCAAGGCATCTTCCCTTCCTTCTACCCTTAGATCCAGACTTTCCATTGAAGTGACCTTTAGGTAGGCCACCCGACACTGTCAGTGGAATCTCTGATAATATTCTTTGCTTCGACTTCACCCTTGGTGTATTTGTTCTTTGGAGCAGCCGGTGCATTTGATGGAGGCTCAAGGATTTTACCCTTCACAAAATTCAACACTTTTTGCTCTGCCAATTTAGCTGGGAAGTGGGATGATGAACCCATTGAGCCTTTGATCTTGTCCAACTGTCTTTGGTGATTGTTCTTTCAGTCTTTCTTGGGCGTTGTCTTCACCTCACCTCTGATACCATGCTAATTTTTGGGTATGTTCTATGCTTAGAGAAATTTACTTCAATTTTTCATATTAGCTCAATATCAATTCTAGATTAGCAATCACATCAACATCATAGTAAAGTGCAGATAGAACATAAACATAAAAATTAGAAGACAAGCCAAGACAAGAGGACACAAGATGTGGCGCCAGCCAGGGAGAAACCCCAATGTGGGGAAACCCTTGATCAATTCTTCTTATATTCATCAATAGTTCAACAGAGAGAGAGATAGTACAAATACATTTGAAGTCAATACTTGACTTGCCAAAATAGAAGATCAGACATCAGAGATCTTCACCAGGAAGATGACATAATAGATCTGATGACAAGGACTAAAGATATGAATCTATAACAGCTCAACCAATTTCCCAGAAATATTGAAGCTTTCCTTCTATAAAACTCTTTCTCCTTTGTTGCTTCACTAATCATGTCAAGGCTGCTAATTTGGCAACTTGTGTATGCTGAAGCATATGTTGGCAAACCTGATCTCTGGTTAGGGAACAAGATCTGAGAGCTACTGCACCCTAAACATACTCCACAGTCCACCTATTTACTGTAGATAGCCTTCACACTGATCTCCAATGATACACTACCTTATAGGGTCTGAACGCAACACTTAAAGAGGCCTCCAACTTCTGGCTATGGCCTACGGCCTAGCCCAACAGTTGACTGTAACTTTTTTCCCTTCACATAGTGACCCAATCAACCTTTAAAGTTTAAACAACAGTCTCAAGCACCCTCTTATTATGAATTCTCCTTCCCTTTAAATCGAGCTTAGAAACAATACTAACATGCCCAAACAACCTTGCTATCACGTACAACAATGTGACAATATTATAGATCCTCCACGCTATAATATAATCACCCTTGTTGCGGTTTAGATTCACTTTCCTTGCTGCGTCTAAGGGTCCTTGCATACTGTGATGACGGCTCCTTTAACTACGACTTTCCTCCTCCATTTGCTGCTGATTAGGGCCTCTCCAACTGTGGCCAAGATGACCTCCTTTAGGACTGTGACTAGGACAACATTAGCCCTACTTTGACAGTGGATGTATCTCCTCCTTTACGACTGTGTTTAGGTCATCATTAGGGCTTCCTGAAATAGTGGATTAAGGTCTCTTCTAGACCTGGTGTTAGTGCTCTTTTAAGGATTTCTTTGTCAGTGTTAAAGCCTCTCCTTGTTTCATTATAGAAGCCTATTTTAAGACAACGAGGGAGCCTCTCTTCACTGTGATAAGACTCCTCCATGACTATGGCTAGGGCATGCTTCATTGACTGCGTTTTAGACTTCTCTTTGACAACACCTAGGGCTTCCTTTGATAGTGTTGAAGTTCCCTTTAGTTAGCATATCGAAACCCTCTCCTTGCTACTAGAAGAGCCTCCTCTTGATTGCATATAAAACCCTCCTTGACTGCGTAGAGCCTTCTTTGACTGCGTCTAGGGCTAGGGCTAGATCTTCTCTAGGGCAACATATTCTCCTATAGATTTCTCCTACCACCCAAAACCAAACAAGTGGAGAGAGATCAAAAGAGATGTGTGTCAAAATGACTTGAAGATCTCTTCTATTTATAATAAAACGTTAAGGACAAGTGGGGGTAATTTGGTTGCTGGCTAACCTTGATGAATTGTCACATAACACAAATAAGTTCATATCTCCATGAATACATGTCGGAATTGGATATCTTTAGATCAATCCTACACCTCTCGACGAGAGGAATCCAAGAAAAATATCAGCTACCATAAATAAGAAGACCCACATGGAGTTTGGCCCTAGTTGCCAATTTTAACAAGTCTTGATGGCTTGCCTTCCTTGGATCTTGATGTTTTTCAAGTTGCTTTCTCCAAGTGGGATTGCTTGATGATGAGACTTGCTTGATGATTTGTAGCTTGATGAAGGTCCCTCTTTGATCTGCTCTTCTTGTAGGTACCTTTATGTAAGGTTCTTCTTCTAGCTTTGTAGACTTCCTTGATGAATGATGGTTTGTAGACCTTCTTATCTTTGAAGTGATTGAGACTTCTTGGCTTGATGCTTCAACCTTGTAGATGTCCTTCCTTGATGAGTGTTCTTGAGATGCCCTTTCCTTGATGTGTCACCTTAGCTCTAATACCATGTTGAAGAATCTAGGGCAATTAGGTGTAGAGTAATTTTTCGAGACTAGATGTGAAGTCTTTTTACAATTTGTCTTTGTTAGCTTAATCTTTTTCTTCTCTTATTAATGCATGTGTGTGGTTCATCAAACTGCTATGAAAACATAAAACAAGAACACAAGATGTTTGCTCTCTACGAGGGCCAAAACCTCTCTTCTCTTTAGAGGAAAACCCTTCGGTAAGTTTTCGCTTATTGAAGTTTCTTTCTTGATCAATGCCAAACCCTAGACCCTTAACTAGAAGATCCTCTAAGTGCAAGTCAGGGCCTTCCTTTTCTCTGCACTATGTCTCCCCGACACTTTGTTCTCCTTCTGACACTTTGTTCATCCTTCCACTATTAGTAGTCCTTCTAGAAGAGACACTTATCTTTTGTACTTAGTGAGATCCTTCACTTAAGGATACTCCTTCCTTCTCTTGACCAACAGAGTTCCTTCTTAATGTATAGTTGTAGGCTTTGTGTCCTCTATCTCGGATTCTTTTTCAGTCCTCTATCTTTGCTGATTTCAGAGTGAGCTTTTCGTTTGAGGGAGTGGACAACCTCTATATATAGAGGACTGTCCCTCCTTTAGGCTGACTTGTAGGCCGACTTGCTGCCTTGAGGCAGACTTGACTTCCTTTTCTTTGATGGGTGCTTTTAATGGTGCCATTGCTTCTTTTGATGGTGTCTTTGCTGGGCAGAGACTTGACTTTGCTTGGAGGTGTCTTTTTTGACTTTCATACATAAATATACAATGTGTAACATGTCTTTAAGATCTTCAACATAATTATTTTGACTCTTTAACTTCCGAGTAACACTTTAACATGTGGTAGACCTACTTCAATGAGCAAGAAACTCATTGACATATATTATAGAAATAATAATTATTTTCTTGAATAAATACAAATATCAAAAGTACATTTATGAAGACCGAACCTAGCTACATTTCCTTCAACACTTCAAGGGTAGACGTGGCTCTTCATTTAGGCCGACTTGACAACTTCTAGGCCGACTTGATGTTGGAGGGTATTTCAACACTTTAAAGACAAAAATGAATTTTCTTTACAAGGTACAATGTGCCCATTGGGGTCTTCAATATATGACAATGACTCTTAGACCTAGGACAAACCCTAGAAGCACTCAATGGGTGCTTGACCTATAAAATAAAAGAACTTGAGCTTGAAACCCATGCTCCAATAAGAATAATTTCTTTTCATTTTATATTTTACAAGAATACATTTCACACTTATGAAGACCGAACCTAGTTACACATTTTTCAACAGAATGACACTTGGAATCCTTGATTTCTTAGGACAAGAATTTGTTGCCATTTCAGAGCCTTGGATTAAGTCTTCAACAGCTGAGTAATAATATATTTCGATGGCCCGATAAAGTTTGACTTAAAAAAATATATATTTTAACATGACCTCTCAAATACTTAACCCCTTTTGATCATGTTCAAGGCCCTTCAAATTCGACTAAGCGGATTTTTAATTTTCTAGCAAAAGTTATTTGACCTCTTGCCTATTGTGATTCGCTCTTGGCCTTTATAAAATAATTTGGCTTTATATAATTTTTACCTTTTCAACAAATAATCTGTCCCCTTTTTCAAAGTGATATTTTAATTCTTGGGCAAAAATTTCATTCCACAATTTGAAAGTGAAATTGTAGAATATTTAATAAGTGAGTGACAATTTCTCCGACCTGCAGGAAGAAAACTTTGGCAATATTGACCTATCTTCGGAAGTAGAAAATTTTCCAAAAACTAGTTCTTCTAAAACCCTTGATTTTTTTCGAGGATGTTCTGCAATAACCCTCAGGCTGACAGGATGCACAACTCTAATACCACTCTAATGTCCCAAATGGGAATTTGAACAGTAGATACCAGAAATAAACTTGAACAACAAAATAAACGTAACTATACACAACCAACAAATACTACACAAATAGATGCCAATAAAATCACTGAGCTATATAATTAATCCACTGAAAAGAGTACATCAACATGAAGGAATAGTGGAACCTGAGCTTTCTAAGCAATCAGAGCAAAACCTAGCAAAAGATCTCTGACCATACTGATGAATGGCTTTGGCAACGATGTAGATGGCTTGGTGAGAACACTGCTGCAAACCGACTGTGGAAAAATTGCTCTCTCCAAACTCCATTGAAGTATTGTGAGATTAATGAGTGAAATCTCCTTAAGAGTGTTGGGTTTTCGTCCAACACCCACTAGCACACCCGAGGGTTTCTGTCGTGGGGCTACCAATGAAGTAGAGAACCGGGTTCTCAACCTCTCATACAAGAAGTAATATCAAATCCAAAATGTCCTCCAATGGGCTCGTCCTCTTTTATAGATCTGGTGGACCCTCTAGAACCTCCTATTATAACAATTTCAATTATGGAACGCTTTTCCTTCTTTTATTTCAATTAAAATATTCTTTTTAATGCAGAAAAATGGTAAATTGGCCACCATGTCTCCTCAGGTCACTGAAACTCACATCTAACCGTCCCATCCCATAAATCTTCTTGTTTCGGTTCCAACGAGCTATCACACTACAATGTTCTATCAAGTATTCCTCCCAGCATGCCACCTTAAGCGTAATTAATTGAGTGAGGCCCAATAATAACTTCGTTTTTTTAGAAGTTGTTGGAATGCACGGGAACAAAAGACAAACTGTGCGAATGATGGAATATACCAAGCGAATGCCATCGGATCTCATAGAAACTCCTCAAAACCCCTCCAAAAGCCCCTGGGCCCTCTAATGACACCATCCTGGGTCCTGCACTTGTGATTTGTGTGTGCCCAACTCTGAAAGTCCATCGTAACCATGTCATAAGGAACACCAGAACAAGGAACATCACACCTCTTTAGGTTCTACCTTCTAGTTTTAGCGCTTTGTATTACCTCAATATTTTTTTCATATATCTTTCTTTCTGCATATTAGATTTGTGTTAAACACTTCTACAAAAAGGAAAACTGTGTGAATGATGGAATATACCAAGCGAATGCCATCGGATCTCATATAAACTCCTCAAAACCCCTCTAAAAGCCCCTGGGCCCTCTGATGACACCATCTTGGGTCCTGCACTTGTGACTAGTCTGCGCCCAACTCTAAAAGTCCATCCTAACCATGTCATAAGGAACACCAGAAAAAGGAACATCACACCTCTTTAGGTTCTACCTTCTAGGTTTACCTCTTTGTATTACCTCAATATTTTTTTCATATATCTTTCTTTCTACATATCAGAGTTGTGTTTAGCACTTCTACATTACTAATTTAACTTCTTGTACTTTCTAGTCTCATTGAGCTATTTTAATTTTTGGTCACTTGTGGACATAATAAAATTTATTTCTTTCTTTTTTTCGCTGATTATTCAATGGGTATCTTAAAAACTTTAGGAAAGGGAGTTGTGTTTAGCACTTCTACATTACTAATTTAACTTCTTGTACTTTCTAGTCTCATTGAGCTATTTTAATTTTTGGTCACTTGTAGACATAATAAAATTTATTTCTTTCTTTTTTTTCACTGATTATTGAATTGGTATCTTAAAAACTTTAGAAAAGGGAGTTATTTTTGAAATGGGTTCATTCCACAGTTGATTAGATCCCACTAGTTTATGCTTGCATCTGAATGGTAGTGTGTAAGCCATGAGTCGTGTGTCACTTCCGTGCCTTTTTGGTTCATAGAACTGCATTTCAATTTTTGATATATATCTATATGTAACACACATTTTAATTTTTGATTTTAATTTTTGTTTATATATGTATGTATTTTCTGTGCAATCTGAGAGGAAGGCCACCTTTGCCTTCAAGATTCAATTGCAAATATTAGTGAACCAGAACTTTGAACATTCAGGTTGGACACTATTAAATGCTTAGACATGGAGATCTAGATATATTCTGAAGTTCAAACAACCAGATATATTCTTGGACATTACATGGTAGTCACCAGACTCACCAGGTTTGACTTGGACACGTGGGTTAAACCTTGTTCACCAGTCTGGATGATCACTTACACTGTATTGACAAGTCAAAGTCGCCTCCAATGAGTTTGACTCACCAAGAGTGCTTTTGATCCATGAGTGCTCACTGGTTGAACATAGACCCGATAAGGAGTCATGGGTCGTCGATGGGTCAACAATTTTTTCTTGGTTTGATTGGTTATTGACAGGGAAAAATTAGTCCTTAATATTTTGTACGAGCGAAGTTTTTTGTGAGCCGTGTTGAACTATTGACACTATTTTTCACACTGACTTTTTAACTGAGCTATTTTGATAAATATGCTTTGTGCTCAAATGGTGGGGACTAAGTGGCTAGGTTCAGCTTCATATCGGAACTCACAAGGAAAATACTTAAGAAAATTTTGTTGATGTTCAAAGTTTTTGAAGATTTTGTCAGAGAACTCATAATTCTCATGTCATCATATCATTATTCATTTTACCAAAGTTAGTTCCCATTTCTTCTTGAAAAGAGAATGCATCTTATATTCTCTTAGTCCACAAAAAGTTATGACTTATAGCTTTTCATTACTGGGTCACAGCAGAGGCATGTGAGCTTCTTCCCACAACATAGGCTAGAAAAGCCAACATTTTTTCCTTAACGTCCATTGTAAGAGAGTTCAACTCTTTCTTGAAATAATTATCCTCGCATGAAACTGAATGACTAAATCTGATCTGTAAGACCTTCCCCTGGGTTCATCACATTGTGAAATATTCCATAAAGGTTCCCCGGCATCACCACCTTTTCTACAAGGAGTTGCCTGATAATCACAGTGTGACAGTGTCTCATATACTCTTCCCTGCCTGTCTAATCATCCACTTATCACCAAGGGCAAGAACAATCCTTTTCCAGTGGAGGGTGACAAAGAATGAGGTGTACTGAGCCACTACCCATCTCCAGAAGCATGGTTTGACTACGAGAGAGTATTTCATGAATGCTGTGTTATTTAGCAATAGGGTATCGCTATTGTGAGCTATGAGATCATCCATTTCATTAGTCTTGTCGTAGCAGAATGGCCCGTTTTCCAGATCTTTTGGCTAATTTATTCTGAAATATCCATTCTACGGAAGTTGTTGGTAATCGTTTTGTTGCCTATGTATTTCACTGTAGGAAACTAGTAAGAAGCATTTGTTTGCATCATCATCATCATATATATACTTTAGAACTACTTCCAATCCCTTTGTTTCATGAAGTGCACATATCAGTGCATTGAATGTTCCTTTTGTAACTTTGCACACTACTGTTACTCCAGTTATCAGACCATATAAAATCGCATGCGCTACTCTTGTTTATTTGAAATATAGAGATTCAACCAAAATACTCTATATGAACATAAGTCACAAGTGGTTCCCAAAGCTTAATCTCTTTTCTTATTTAAAATTAAAATGCAGAGACAACGCACAATTGAAGCAATCAATGGAGGATGGGCCATGTTGGGACTGACTGCAGGCTTGGTGATAGAAGCCCAAACTGGAAATGGTATTCTGTTACAGGTAAGGGGCATTTGATACCCACTGTAATGTTTCTGTGCTCTTTTGAATTATCATTCATCCTACATGTTACAATAGATTAAAGTATTGTTTGTCGACAAGTATGCTTATGAAAAAAATACTCGTGCTTTTCATGTCATATGTTAATTAAGATGGATCTTGACTTTGCCACAAGGGTAGGAGAGTTTTCAACGTATTGGTAAGGTCAAGAATGTGGGTAATTACTGAACAGGATCTTGTGCTTTTACAGCTTGCTGGTTATTTGAATAAGTTGGCTGCTTTCTTGGACCAGTATATTTCATCGTCAATAACACAGTGATGTCGGCTTTGTTGCTTGCCTGTAAGCCATTACACTGATTGTAACTATACAAGTATTGCCAATGGTACAAACTTATCAGAAGAAAAGTGGTTTGCAATCTATGCAAGCTAGCCTCTTTGAACAAGAGATACTAAGTGACATTAAAGCACATTATAATAAACAGTATTCGTGTTGGGCTCACTAATTTCTGATTGATATGGATTTTTAAAAGACACAAACTTTATATGTTAGTTTTGTAGAAAATTATGATTTTGTTCTGGCTGTCTCAAATTAGGCATGTTTATATTGTGACGATTGATGCTAATTTCTGAAGTCGAAATTCTGGAGGATAGGAAGAAAAAAATAATATGAGATTAGCTTGAATGTTTTCTTGATTTTGAGCTGGTAAAGCTCAGGTTTCAAATGTAACTCATACTTGTTAGGCACCCAAGTTCTCACCGTGGCTTTGGAGGTCTTTGTTAGTGGCTTGTGGATTTTTTATCATCACAGTATAGTTGCATTATGATCTATGACAGTGGTCTCAGTGACTTGGGGCATTCTTAAAAATGATGCTTCCCAAAGGATGCAACAAAGCCACCGTTGAGAAATCTAGGGCATAGCAATTAGGAGATTTCTCTTCTAATGATAACTGCTTGTGAATTCTTTTTACGTCTTTAGATTAGTATTTTCTCTTTACTTATATTATTATTGTGTTCTTCTTCATCAAACAACTACCAATGCATAAACAACAAAGAGACAAGAGACACAGAATGTAGGCAATCAGCTAGGGCCAAAACCTCTCAAACTTGAGAGGAAAACCGAAAAGAATTCTTCTTATAGAGACTTCAATTGATGAAATCCAAGACCAAGTCATAAGACACTTATTCACTGTTTCTCTTTCTTGCCAAAGTCAACACAAGTCAACTTGCCTTACTGCACTTCTTGGCTACATTGAATTTTCTGCTTCTTTCCACATACTTGCAATCCGTACCTCTGCAATTTTGCATGTGGGAAGAGCTGGAACGAGCTTGGAGGTGTTTCCCTTCTTCAATATACTTGGAAACTTCTCTAGAT
Source organism: Pinus taeda (assembly GCA_000404065.3). Taxonomy (NCBI): domain Eukaryota; kingdom Viridiplantae; phylum Streptophyta; class Pinopsida; order Pinales; family Pinaceae; genus Pinus; species Pinus taeda. The sequence goes on from APFE030369530.1 coordinate 46,335, forward strand.
GACCTTGGCTAGTAATGGATCTGATTTGGAGACCCTTTTGGTGACTTCCTCTTGGAATGATGTTACTTCTGCAGAAACCCTATTTTCTGCTATAGGTGCAAGGATATTAGCCCTAAAAACAGTGCACAAAAACTTTACTCTTCCCCTCCTCGCTGGTTATGAGGCTATCTTCCTTGATTCTTCACACTTCTTCTTTCTTCAGATTTGCTTGACCGAATTCTTGTCTCCACATGAAGGCCGAGCTGCCTATATATAGTGGTCTGCCCATCATATACGCCCACTTCTCCTAGTGACAAGTCCAACATGCCTTTCTAGAGATATCTTTAGGTCCACTTGAAGGAGGTGCTTGAGCTTGGTCTTGGAGGGTCTTTTAATGCCCAATAAGGGTTTTCCATACATGACATTGAATCAATGGACTTTTATGACAGATGACTCATCCTAAAGGCTCACAATGGGAGCTTTAACTAAAAATAAAATTCCTTGCTCATGAAATCCATGAGACAAGCATTACAAAAATAAATTTATTTTCTTCTTTACATCAATTACATAAAATCATAATTACACATGTCATTATGAACACCGAACCTACTTACACTTGTCAACACTCCCTCTTAACTAGGGAGGTATTCATAATCCATACAAGGGACTTGGACATTCTCAATATGAAGAATTCTCATACGAAGAGTAGGATTGGTAACCCATCTGTATAGCATCATATCAATCAACATTGTCACATAGCAAGACCTTGACTAATAACTCTATCTCTCCACAAGATGTATAGACACCCTCATCATTGTCTCTCTCTAAACATATCCTACCTGGGTTCTCTTAGAATATATTCTACCAGGGCTATTCTTATCTTGGATTCCCAGTCCTCAAAGAATATCGGTCCTCTACAACTACTCTTATCTTGGATGCCCTAGCTCATCCTCAAAGAGCATCAATGCCAAATTTTTACACAATCCTTCATTCTTTCTTCCCAATTGGAGACAAGAATGATGTGTCTATCTCTCACTCTTAATTAGGGAGGATATACCTATTCCAATGAAGGAATGTACCTGAGCGCCCTCTTGGCTTAGGAATTTGCTACCAAGTTAGAAACTTGTTTCCAAGCTCCCTCTTAATTAGGGACCTACAACAACTCTTTAGGTGGAGATGATGGGACAACTAGCTGCTTGAAGAACTCCTCCTCACGATGTCATGAACTTCTTTTCTTTATTCACGAGTCTTCATGTTTTTGGGACTTCTTCGTAGGACACAGACCATCTATTATTTTCAATCATGGGTCAGACATGTCATTATTGCTTTCATCGAAAAGTAATCTATCAGTTCATATCTGGCCTTCCTTCATGCCATGCTGCTTTCTTCATGCCATGTTTTCTTAAGGATATTTCATCCTACTACATGGACATCAGTGGTGGAAGATATTCATAGCTCTTCCCTTGATAGCGCCGCATACGCTCATGCAGATATCATTCAAAAGTAAGGAATGAACATTAAATCAAAATTACTTTTGTGATGGTCTTACATCATGTCATCTTCTAGTTCACATCAATATCTTGCATACACATTGACTCATCTTCAAAAGATATATACTACCAAGCATCTCTTTCTTTTTCAGACTTTTCATCAGTGTTCATATCTTTTATGGAGATATCCTAGTCAAATCTCTCAGTCCTTGTATGCTGATTTCCTTTTCCATAGTTGCATATTTCATTATCTATTCATTTCTTTCTTCACACATTTTTCTTCCCATGAACTTTTAATGAGAGTTCCTCCAATCACTATCAATCACCTCATATTTCATATGAGGACATATTATAACATTTATCCATGACATGACTCTATAATATTGAATACAAGCATACGTACCTCATTTTTACTTTATGTCATCTAGACTTCTTCAACAACTTCCTTGATTGAAAGAAATTCAATCCCTTGATCTGCTTCACCTCTTTTGTCATCATACCATCATCCCATGAATTCCCATATGTTGGAATTCTTGATGAAATCCTTGCTTCCTTTTTGATTGGTGAACCTTCCAATGAAGATTCCAATAGAGGATTTGGATCATCTTCATCGAACAAATGTTCCCTTTTCATTGATGTATGTTGAGCTTTGTGCTAGATGACTTTTTCTTCTTTTTCCCATAAGTGCTACTTATGATTCTAATGAAGTTACCAATAGCTATATACTTCCATAGGTGACTGCCATAGACTTCAACTATCTTCCATGCTTTTCTATGATGATGTCACGAGCTCTTGCTTTCAGTACTTCTATGATGCCATGATGCATCTTATCATGCTTTTAATGATTCTTATCATGATAGTTATATTCCATAATATAAAAACAAAAATATAAGAAGAACTAGGTGAGGAAAACTTATCACAATAATAGTAGATATCTTTTACTTCCTCCTCCTTGAATTTCTTCTTTTCAACTTCCTCTTCTTTAGTGATATGGGCTTCTTCCCTTCTTCATTTCATGCTATCCTTCTTGAGCTTAAGACAATCTCTCTTGAAGTGCCCATATCCTTGACATCCATAGCATTGGATCTGAGGCATATTGATCTTCTTTTTCTGAGCAACAAACTTGCCAAATATCCCTTTGCTTCTTGACATGACAACAAATGTTTGACTCTGCTCACCTGTATCACTTTTTGCCTTCAACTTGTTTTCTTCACACTTGCATAATGAACACAAATTAATGAATGTGATAGCTTTCTCCTCTTCATAAGCCTTTGATACAAGGTTTCCTTGTTAATCAATTAGAGCATTTAGAACAATGATAATCATTTGTTTATCAGATATCATCTCTCCTAGATCTTGAAGTTGATTCCTTATTACAGATGCTTTTGTGAGACATGTAGATATCCCTTCATCCTTTGATGCTTTCAATTTGCATATATCAGATCTTAATGGTATGATTTTTCTTGTCGTGCTTTCAGCCTATTATATATCCCTTTTGATGTCTCCAACTTTGCTACATATGGGATGTGGGAATCCTTGATGGATTCTATAAGGACCCTTTGAGCCCTTAGATCCTTTTTCATATATTTAGATAATGCGTTCCATTCAAATGGTTTGGTGACTTTCCATTGACATGATCAATAACTTCATTTTCCTTGAGGACTAAATGTATCCTCCTTTTCCATGCAAGGAAGTTAGATGACCCAACCGACTTGTTGATCTCCTTGCAAAATGAAGTCATTTTACTAAATTTAATTTATAGGAATAAAGATACTTGTCAAGTGAAGATGAACTCTTCAAATTGATCCCTTTGTTGATGATGATTGGTGACTTCTTGATGATGTCTTGAGCTTCTTGGATGATCTTTTTCAAGGATACAGATTTTCTTTAAGATGAAATCCTTTTCTTCACAGAAGGAGATTTCCTTGATATCTTTGATGGTGACAAAAACCTTGATCTAGCTACCCTTGGATGAGCCAAGTCCTTCCTTTCTTGAGTGGAAATAGGGTTTTTGAGGTCCTTTTATTTTATGATGACTTGAGCGAGAATCCCATAACTTCTTTTGGTGAAGACTTCTTCGATTTAGGGTTTTGACACTTCTTTGTAGATCTTGATTTCAAGATGATCTTTTAGATTCGCTTTGATGCCTTCCTTGAGATTTGGTCCTTCAATGCTTGAGTGTCCCTTGATGTGATGCCCTTTTCGTGATTTTGTCACCTTAGCTTTGATACCATGTTGAGAAATATAGGGCATAGAAATTAGTAGATTTATCTTCTAATGATAACTACCTGTGAATGCTTTTTACTTCTTTAGATTATGATCTTCTCTCTACATATATTATTATTATGTTCTTCTTCATCAAACAACTACCAATACATAAACAATAAAGAGACAAGAGACACAAAATGTAGGCGATCATCTAGGGCCAAAATCTCTCCAACTTGAGAGGAAAACCCAAACAAATTCTTCTTCTTATAGAGACTTCAATTGACGAATACCAAGACCAAGACCCTTGACCTATTTGCCTCTGCAAGACCAAGTCACAAGACCCTTCTTCACTAATTCTCCTTCTTGCCTAAGTCAACACAAGTCAACTTACCTAGCTGCACTTCTCGGCTACATTGAATTTTCGACTTCTTTCCATACACCCGCAATCAGTACCTCTGCAATTTCGCATGTGGGATGTTGAAATTTTGGTGCTCTATGTTGTTACAATCACTTAAATCCAAAACAACTTTATGTTGCAAAATAAATTAACTAATTTTAGATAGATCATAAACCATATAAACCATATGCAAAATTGAAGAAAAAAATGAACTCAATAAGACACAAAAGTTAGGTCAATGACTAGGGAAAAACCCACAAGGGGAAAACCCAACCATATTCTTCTTCTATTAGAAATCAATTGTTCAACAGAGATACAAAGTACAATGAGAGAATGAAGAATTTCACCCAAATCTGAAGAAGATCTTTGACAACAGTAGCTGATGCAAATACTGAATACCTTTGGCTCTCCAAGATCTGCTCTTACTCTTCAAGACTTTTTCCCTCTCTCTCAATCTTCCTCTAAACTCTCCAAATGTCTCTTTCTCAAGTTCGAATTCTCCTCTCACAAGCACAAGTAAGTGTGTCAGGTGAGGATGAGAGGCACAAATATATAGGAAGCACAAGGAGGTTGAATTCATGAGTTAGTAACTCTGCCTTGAGGATGAGTTACATATGCCAAAATGGCAGTGTAACTTATGCTATAAAGGAGAGGAGTGTAACTTATGCATTAAAGAGGTGTAAGAGGTTTTTTTTATGACGAGTCATTAAATTGTGTAAGAATGTAAGAGGTGCGTAAGAGCATTAAACAGAGAGAATAATGAATTTATTAAGAGAGAGGGAGAGTAACATATGCATTCATTGAGGGGAGTTACCTATGACATGATTGAGTCTCATGATTTAGAGACTTGAATTTCTTTTTAATAATAATATAATAATATCATAAAGAGGATAATAGTAATAATAATAATAATAATATTGATGATTAAGTTAAAAATTAAACAATTGAGATTGATTAAAGACAAGTTAAGTGATTTTCCATCGTATATATATGATTATGAATTGATGGAAAATGATTTACTATTTTTGGAAAGTCATGGTTGCAAAGATGGACATGGATTTGTATTTTTATAAAGTCACTTTAGAAAGGTCGGAAAGTAAATTTTATTCAAGGAAATTCATCCCATAAATGTTAATTTTTAACGCTCTGTCTTAGCTAGGGAGGAATTTCTTTCTGATACAAGGATCTCTGCTATCTCTGCTTTGGAGCAATGATGTTAAAATCTAATGAAGAAGGATCATCATAGGGGAGATACATCCATCAACCTATACACACTTGGGGGGATCCACTTGTCAACACATGACAAGGATCTCACACATATAAGGTTCATCATTGCTTGGGGGGATCCACTTGTCAACACATGACAAGGATCTAGCTCATCCAAGGCTCATCACTGCTTGTGGGGGATCCACTTGTCAACACATGACAAGGATCTCACACATCCAAGGCTCATCACTTCTTTGTGGGATCCACTTGTCAACACATGACAAGGATCTCGCACATCCAAGGCTTATCATCCATGACCACCTTCTTGTTGATCGAGAAAAACGACCTCATCAACATATAAGGGAGACCACCTGGTTGGGAACTTAAAGTAGTTTCTTTTCTATTGAAGTGGTGGTTCTGACTAGTTCAATTGGGTCTAGTTACCCTCTCGTTATCTCCACTGGCTTAAAGTATGGCTTCAACTACTAATAGAATAGAGACATGAGATCTACTCTTTTTGCTGATTAGGCAAGAAAATGATCCTTAAGTTGACTTTATGGTCCAACCAAACCATTCTAAAAACTGCCCCTTTATGAAAGGACTTCTAGGATGTGGGAATTAAAACTAAAATGCAAAATCTAATCTAAGATGCACATAATCCTATACCTATCTCGATTGAAGGAAGGATTAGTCATTCTTCCAATCAAGAGCAAGCTAAAAGAAAAGGAAAATAAACATAAGCATATTGAAATTGGAATGAAATAAAGGAAATAGGTAAGGGAAATAGTTCCAATACCTAATACTTGTTCGAGAAAATGTAAGAAAATACATGCCCATTAAATAGTTAACAAACATCCAACTGCAAACATTTCCAATTCCTAATAAAACATATGCATAAGAACAAAAATATTCATGCCACAATACTGAAATAGTTCAAATACATGACATGTAGAAAGTAGGACATCTATAAGAGTAAATTATTAGATATCTAGCAACTCAAAGAGATAGAGGTCTGTCCTGATGAAATTTCTAGTTTCAAAACTCATTTCTGATTAACCCTGCAAGATAGCTTGACCAGATTTTAAATGAGCATTTCAGTAAATAGTCAATAGTAGTGCTAAAGCCAAATCAATATACTCATACACGATAAATGAATTTGAAAAACTGAAGAATTTATTTTCAATAATAGACATGAAGTAGTGCTATGCAACCAGTTACATAAATAAATATTATTATAAAGATGAATCAAGTTACATAAACACTAAAGAGTTCCAATAGTGTCAGTGCTCTCCTCCCTCAAAACTCGATTCCCTGTTTGCCGAAAAGGATTCGATCTCACTACAATAGTACAAATGAATATTAACAATTAGTCAAAGAGCACACATGTCAAAAGACGATCATTGAAAAGTAGGTCTTATTGTCAATTCTCACCTTAGTACCCTTGGACAAATTCCATAGTTAACATGTAGACTTTTTCCACTCATTCACTCAATCAATTAAATAACTTGTGATCATCAATGTATTCAGTAATTGTATGTCTAGATGTTTCTATTTCGATTTCTAATGTGGTAATGGAGATAGGAATAAAATAAGAAAGAAATACAAATGGAAATACAAATTTGAAATTGAAATTGACATTGAATAGAATATAAATACAAATTAACATGTACATGTAGGAATTGTCATAGAAATTGACATGTACGTTAAAATCAAATTGAAATAAAATTAAACATTGCAATGTACATGAAATCAATGTGTTAAAATTTCGCACGTACATAGAAATCAATGTGCTGGAAATTGAATAAAACTGAAATAGAATTAGAACTGAGATGTACATTAAATCAATGTGTTTGAAAATCACATGAAGTTTAGAATAAGCTCATTAAAAATTGACATGTCCAAAGAAATCAATGTGACAAAATATGAAGGTGAAATTGAAGAGAAATTGAAATTAACTCTTTTGATGAAACCAATTATGTACACAGAGAGTTAACAAGTCGTCAAAGAGCACACATGTCAGAAAACGATCATTGAAAACTAGGTCTTATGGTCAATTCGCACCTCAGTACCCTTGGACAAATTCCGTAGTTGACATGCAGACTTTTTCCACTTGTTAACTATATCAATTAAATAACTTCTGATCATGAATGTATTGAGTAATTGTATGTCTAGATGTTTCTATTTCGATTTCTAATGTGGTAATGGAGATAGACATAAAATAAGAAATAGAAATGGAGATAGAAATTTGAAATTGAAATTTACATTGAATAGAATATAAATACAAATTAACATGTACATGTAGGAATTATCATAGAAATTGACATGTACGTTAAAATCAAATTGAAAAAAAAAAAAAATTTGCAATGTACATGAAATCTATGTCATAAAATTTCACACGTACATCAAAATCAATCCGCTAGAAATTAAAATGTACATGTAGGAATTGTCATAGAAATTGACATGTACGTTAAAATCAAATTGAAATAAAATTAAAAATTGCAATTTACATGAAATCAATGTGTTAAAATTTCACACATACATTGAAATCAATGCGCTAGAAATTGAACAAAAAAGAGATAGAATTAGATTTCAGATGTACACTAAAATCAATGTGTTTGAAAATCACATGAAATTTAAAATAAACTCATTAAATATTGAGATGTCCAAAGAAATCAATGTGACAAAATATGAAGGTTACATTGAAGAGATTTAGAAATTAACACTTTTAATGAAACCAATTATGTACAGAGAAAGTTAACAAGTATTCAAAGAGCACACATGTGAGAAAAAAATGATTGAAAACTAGGTATTATGGTCAATTCACACCTTAGTACCCTTGGAAAAATTCCGTAGTTCACATCTAGAATTTTTCCACTAGTTGACTCAATCAATTAAATAATTTTTCCGTAGTACTGAGTAATTGTATGTCTAGATGTTTTTATTTCGATTTCTAATGTGGTAATGGAGATAAGAATAAAATGAGAAATAGAAATGGAAATAGAAATTTGAAATTGAAATTGACATTGAATAGAATATAAATACAAATTAACATGTACATGTAGGAATTGTCATAGAAATTGACATGTACATTAAAATCAAATTCAAATAAAAATAAAAAATGCAATGTCCATCAAATCTATGTGTTAAAATTTCGCACGTACATTGAAATCAATGCGCTAGAAATTGAACAAAGCTCAAATAGAAATAGAACTGAAATGTACACTAAAATCAGTGTGTATGAAAATCACATGAACTTTAAAATAAGCTCATTAAAAATTGAGATGTCCAAGGAAATAATTGTGACAAAATATGAAGGTGACATTGAAGAGAAATTGAAATCGACTCTTTTAATGAAACCAATTATGTATAGAGAGAGTTAACAAGTAGTCAAAGAGAACACATGTCAAAAAGCGATCATTGAAAACTAGGTCTTATGGTCAATTCACACCTCAGTACCCTTGGAAAAATTCCGTAGTTGACACGCAGTCCTTTTCAACTCATTAACTCAATCAATTAAATAACTTGTGATCATCAGCGTACCAACTAATTGTATGTCTAGATGTTTTGATTTCGATTTCTAACATTGTAATGGAGATAGAAATAAAATAAGAAATAGAAATGGAAATAGAAATTTGAAATTGAAATTGACATTGAATAGAATATAAATAAAAATTAACATGTACATGCAGGAATTGTCATAGAAATTGAGATGTATGTTAAAATCAAATTCAAATAAAAATAAAAATTGAAATGTACATGAAATCTATGTTTTAAAATTTCACACGTACATTGAAATAAATGCGCTAGAAACTGAACAAATCTGAAATATAATTAGAACTGAAATGTACACTAAAATCAATTTGTTTGAAAATCACATGAACTTTAAAAAAAGCTCATTAAAAATTGAGAGATCAAAGGAAATCAATGTGACAACATATGAAGGTGACACTGAAGAGAAATTGAAAGTGACTCTTTTAATAAAACCCATTATGTACAGAGAGAGTTAACAAGTCGTCAAAGAGCACACATGTCACAAAATGATCATTGGAAACTAGGTCTTATGGTCAATTCGCACCTCAGTACTCTTGGACAAATTACGTAGCTGACATGCAGACTTTTTCCACTCGTTAACTCAATAAATTAAATAACTTTTGATCATCAGTGTACTGACTAATTGTATATCTAGATGTTTCTATTTCGATTTCTAATGTGGTAATGGAGATAGAAATAAAATAAGAAATAGAAATGGAAACAAAAATTTGAAATTGAAATTTACATTGAATTAATATAAATACAAATTATCATGTACATGTAGGAATTGTCATAGAAATTGACATGTACGTTAAAATCAAATTGAAATAAAAATAAAAATTACAATGTACATGAAATCTATGTCCTAAAATTTCACACGTACATCAAAATCAATCCGCTAGAAATTAAAATGTACATGTAGGAATTGTGATAGAAATTTACATGTACGTTAAAATCAAATTGAAATAAAATTAAAAATTGCAATTTACCTGAAATCAATGTGTTAAAATTTCACACGTACATTGAAATCAATGCGCTAGAAATTGAACAAAACTGAGATAGAATTAGATTTGAGATGTACACTAAAATGAATTTGTTTGAAAATCACATGAAATTTAAAATAACCTCATTAAAAATTGAGATGTCCAAACAAATCAATGTGATAAAATATGAAGGTTACATTGAAGAGATTTAGAAATTAACACTTTTAATGAAACCAATTATTTACAAAGAGAGTTAACAAGTAGTCAAAGAGCACACTTGTCAGAAAACAATCATTGAAAACTAGGTCTTATGGTCAATTCGCACCTGAGTACCCTTGGACAAATTCTGTAGTTGACATCTATACTTTTTCCAATAGTTAACTCAATCAATTAAATAAATTGTGATCATCAACGTACTGAGTAATTGTATGTCTAGATGTTTCTATTTCGATTTCTAATGTGGAAATGAGATAAGAATAAAATGAGAAATAGAAAGGGAAATAGAAATTTGAAATTGAAATTGACATTGAAAGAATATAAATACAAATTAACATGTACATGTAGGAATTGTCATACAAATTGACATGTACATTAAAATCAAATTGAAATAAAAATAAAAATTAGAATGTACATGAAATCTATGTGTTAAAATTTCACACGTACATTGAAATCAATGCGCTATAAATTGAACAAACCTGAAATAGAATTAGCACTAAAACTTACACTAAAGTCAATGTGTTTTAAAATCACATGAACTATAAAATAATCTCATTAAAAATTGAGATGTCCAAGGAAATCAATGTGACAAAATATGAAGGTGACATTGAAGAGAAATTGAAATTGACTCTTTTAATGTAACCAATTATGTACAGAGAGAGTTGACAATTAGTTAAGGAGCACACATGTCAGGAAATAATCATTGAAAACTAGGTCTTATGGTCAACTCACACCTCAGTACCCTTGGAGAAATTCGATAGTTGACATGTAGACGTTTTCCACTCATTCACTCAATCAATTAAATAACTTGTGATCATCAATGTATTCAGTAATTGTATGTCTAGATGTTTCTATTTCGATTTATAATGTGGTAATGGAGATAGGAATAAAATAAGAAATAGAAATGGAAATACAAAGTTGAAATTGAGATTGACATTGAATAGAATATAAATACAAATTAACATGTACATGTAGGAATTGTCATAGAAATTGACATGTACGTTAAAAATTGCGATGCACATGAAATTAATGTGTTAACAAAACTGAATAGAATTAGGACTGATATGTACACTAAAATCAATGTGTTTGAAAATCACATGAACTTTAAAATAAGCTCATTAAAAATTGAGATGTCCAAAGAAATCAATGTGACAAAATATGAAGATGACATTGAAGAGAAATTGAAATTGTCTCTTTTAATGAAACCAATTATCTATAGAGAGAGTTAACAAGTAGTCAAAGAGCACACATGTCAGAAAACAATCAATGAAAACTAAGTCTTATGGTCAATTCGTAGCTCAGTACCCTTGGACAAATTCCATAGTTGACATCTAGACTTTTTCTACTAATTAACTCAATCAATTAAATAAGTTGTGATCATGAACGTACTGAGTAATTGTATGTCTAGATGTTTCTATTTCGATTTATAATGTGGTAATGGAGATTGGAATAAAATGAGAAATAGAAATGGAAATAGAAATTTGAAATTGAAATTGACATTGAATAGAATATAAATACAAATTAACATGTACATGTAGGAATTGTCATAGAATCTGACATGTACGTTAAAATCAAATTGAAATAAAAATAAAAATTGCAATGTACATGAAATCTATGTCCTAAAATTTCACACGTACATCAAAATCAATTTGCTAGAAATTAAAATGTACATGTAGGAATTGTCATAGAAATTGACATGCACGTTAAAATCAAATTGAAATAAAATTAAAAATTGCAATTTACATGAAATCAATGTGTTAAAATTTCACACGTACATTGAAATCAATGCATTAGAAATTGAACAAAAATGAGATAGAATTAGATTTGAGATGTACACTAAAATCAATGTGTTTGAAAATCACATGAAATTTAAAATAAACTCATTAAAAATTGAGATGTCCAAAGAAATCAATGTGACAAAATATGAAGTTTACATTGAAGAGATTTAGAAATGAACACTTTTAATGAAACCAATTATGTACAGATAGAGTTAACAAGTATTCAAAGAGCACACATGTCAGAAAACAATCATTGAAAACTAGGTCTTATGGTCAATTCACACCTGAGTACCCTTGGACAAGTTGCGTAGTTGACATCTAGACTTTTTCCACTAGTTGACTCAATCAATTAAATAACTTGTGATCATCAAAGTTCTGAGTAATTGTATGTCTAAATGTTTCCATTACGATTTCTGATGTGGTAATGGAGATAAGAATAAAATGAGAAATAGAAATGGAAATAGAAATTTGAAATTGAAATTGACATTGAATAGAATATAAATTCAAATTAACATGTACATGTAGGAATTGTCATAGAAATTGACATGTACATTAAAATCAAATTGAAATAAAAATAAAAATTGCAATGTACATGAAATCTACGTGTTAAAATTTCTCACGTACACTGAAATCAATGCGCTAGAAATTGAACAAAGCTCAAATAGAAATAGAACTGAAATGTACACTAAAGTCAATGTGTATGAAAATCACATGAACTTTAAAATAAGCTCATTAAAAATTGAGATTTCCAAGGAAATCAATGTGACAAAATATGAAGGTGACATTGAAGAGAAATTTAAATTGAGTCTTTTAATGAAACCAATTATTTATAGAGAGAGTTAACAAGTAGTCAAGGAGCACACATGTCAAAAAACAATAATTGAAAACTAGGTCTTATGGTCAATTCGTACCTTAGTACCCTTGGACAAATTTCGTAGTTGACACGCAGATCTTTTCCACTCATTAACTCAATCAATTAAATAACTTGTGATCATCAGTGTACTGAGTAATTGTATGTCTAGATGTTTGGATTTCAATTTCTAACGTTGTAATGGAGATAGAAATAAAATAAGAAATAGAAATGGAAATAGAAATTTCAAATTGAAATTGACATTGAATAGAATATACATACAAATTGAAGAGAAATTGAAATTGACTCTTTTAATGTAACCAATTATGTACAGAGAGAGTTAGCAAGTAGTCAAAGAGCACACATGTCAGAAAATGATCATTGAAAACTAGGTCTTATCATCAATTCACACCTCAGTACCCTTGGAAAACTTCCATAGTTGACATATAGTCTTTTTCCACTTGTTAACGCAATCAATTAAATAACTTGTGATCATCAATGTATTTAGTAATTGTATGTCTAGATGTTTCTATTTCGATTTCTAATGTGGTGTTGGAGATAGGAATAAAATAAGAAATACAAATGGAAATACAAATTTGATATTGAATAGAATATAAATAAAATTAACATGTACATGTAGGAATTGTCATAGAAATTGGCATGTACGTTAAAATCAAATTGAAATAAAATTAAAAATTGCAATGTAATGAAATCAATGTGTTAAAATTTCACACGTACATTGAAATCAATGTGTAAGAAATTGAACAAAACTGAAATAGAATTAGAACTGAGATGTACACTAAAATCAATGTTTTTGAAAATGACATGAACTTTAAAATAAGCTCATTAAAATTGAGATGTCCAAAGAAATCAATGTGACAAAATATGAAGGTGACATTGAAGAGAAATTTAAATTGACTCTTTTGATGAAACCTATTATGTACAGAGAGAGTTAACAAGTAGTCAAAGAGCACACATGTCAAAAAACAATCATTGAAAACTAGGTCTTATGATCAATTCACACCTTAGTACCCTTGGAAAAATTATGTAGTTGACATCTAGACTTTTTCCACTAGTTGACTCAATCATTTAAATAACTTGTGATCATCAAGGTATCGAGTAATTTTATGTCTAGATGTTTATATTTCGATTTATAATGTGGTAATGGGGATAGGAATAAAATGAGAAATAGAAATGGAAATAGAAATTTGAAATTGAAAATGAAATTGAATAGAATATAAATACAAATTAACATGTGCATGTAGGAATTGTCATATAATTTGACATGTATGATAAAATCAAATTGAAATAAAATTAAAAATTACAATGTACATGAAATCAATGTGTTAAAACTTCACACGTACATTGAAATCGATGTGCTAGAAACTGATCAAAACTGAGATAGAATTAGAACTGAGATGTACACTAAAATCAATGTGCTTGAAAATCACATGAAATTTAAAATAAGCTCATTAAAAATTGAGACGTCCAAGGAAATCATTGTGACAAAATATGAATGCTACATTGAAGAGAGATTGAAATTGACTCTTTTAATGAAACCAATTATGTACAGAGAGAGTTAACAAGTAGTCAAAGAGCACACATGTCAGAAAATGATCATTGAAAACTAGGTCATATGGTCAATTCGTACCTTAGTACCCTTGGACAAATTCTGTAGTTGACATGCAAACTTTTTCCACTTGTTAACTCAATCAATTAAATAACCTGTGATCATCAATGTACTGAGTAATTGTATGTCTAGATGTTGCTATTTCGATTTCTAATGTGGTAATGGAGATAGAAATAAAATAAGAAATAGAAATTTGAAATTGAAATTGACATTGAATATGAAGGTGACATTGAAGAGAAATTGAAATTGACTCTGCTAATGAATCCAATTATGTACAGAGAGAGTTAACAAGTAGTGAAAGATAACACATGTCAGAAAACAATCATTGAAAACTAGGTCTTATTGTCAATTCGCACCTTGGTACCCTTGAACAAATTCTGTAGTTGACATGTAGACTTTTTCTACTCATTAACTCAATCAATTAAATAACTTGTGATGATCAATGTATTGAGTAATTGTATGTCTAGATGTTTCTATTTCGATTTCTAATGTGGTAATGGAGATAGAAATAAAATAAGGAATAGAAATGGAAATAGAAATTTGAAATTGAAATTGACATTCAATAGAATATAAATACAAATTAACATGTACATGTAGGAATTGTCATAGAAATTGACATGTACGTTAAAATCAAATTGAAATAAAATTAAAAATTGCAATGTACATGAAATCTATGTGTTAAAATTTCACACGTACATTGAAATCAATCCGCTAGAAATAGAACAAAGCTAAAATAGAATTAGAATTGAAATGTACAATAAAATCAATGTGTTTGAAAATCACATGAACTTTAAAATAAGCTCATTAAAAATTGAGATGTCCAAGGAAATCAATGTTACAAAATATGAAGGTGACATTGAAGAGAAATTGAAATTGACTCTTTTAATGTAACCAATTATGTACAGAGAGAGTTAACAATTAGTCAAAGGGCACACATGTCAGAAAACGATCATTGAAAACTAGGTCTTATGGTCAATTTGCACCTCAGTACCCTTAGACAAATTCCGTAGTTGACATCTGGACTTTTTCCACTAGTTGACTCAATCAGTTAAATAACTTGTGATCATCAACGTACTGAGTAATTGTATGTCTAGAAGTTTATATTTAGATTTATAATGTGGTAGTGGAGATAGGAATAAAATGAGAAATAGAAATGGAAATAGAAATTTGAAATTGAAATTGAAATTGAATAGAATATAAATACAAATTAAAATGTACATGTAGGAATTGTCAT
Source organism: Pinus taeda (assembly GCA_000404065.3). NCBI lineage: Eukaryota > Viridiplantae > Streptophyta > Pinopsida > Pinales > Pinaceae > Pinus > Pinus taeda. The sequence continues at coordinate 61,837 of APFE030369530.1, forward strand.
AGAAATTGAAATGTACATTAAAATCAAATTGAAATAAAAATAAAAATTGCAATGTACATGTATGTGTTAAAATTTCACACGTACATTGAAATCAATGTGCTAGAAATTGAAGCTGAAATTGAAATAGAACTGAAATGTACGCTAAAATTAATGTGTTTGAAAATCACATGAACTTTAAAATAAGCTGATTAAAAATTGAGATGTCCAAGGAAATCAATGTGACAGAATATGAAGGTGACATTGAAGAGAAATTGAAGTTGACTCTTTTAATGAAACCAATTATGTATAGAGAGAGTTAACAAGTAGTCAAAGAGCACACATGTCAAAAAATGATCATTGAAAAGTAGGTCTTATGGTCAATTCGCACCTCAGTACCCTTGGACAAATTCCGTAGTTGACACACAAAATTTTCCCACTCGTTAACTCAATCAATTAAATAACTTCTGATCATCAGTGTACTCAGTAATTGTATGTCTAGATGTTTCTATTTCAATTTCTAATGTGGTAATGGAGATAGGAATAAAATAAGACATAGAAATGGAAATAGAAATTTGAAATATAAATTAACATTAAATAGAATATAAATACAAATTAACATGTACATGTAGGAATTGTCATAAAAATTGCCATGTACGTTAAAATAAATTTGATATAAAAAAAATAAAATTGCAATGTACATGAAATCTATGTGTTAAAATTTCACACGTAGATTGAAATCAATGCGCTAGAAATTGAACAATCCTGAAATAGAATTAGAACTGAAATGTACACTAAAATCAATGTGTCTGAAAATCACATGAACTTTAAAAAACGCTCATTAAAAATTGAGATGTCCAAGGAAATCAATGTGACAAAATATGAAGGTGACATTGAAGAGAAATTGAGATTTACTCTTTTAATGTAACCAATTATGTACAGAGAGAGTTATCAATTAGTCAAAGAGCACACATGTCGGAAAATGATCATTCAAAACAAGGTCTTATGGTCAATTCGCACCTCAGTACCCTTGGAGAAATTCCATAGTTGACATGTAGACTTTTTCCACTCATTCACTCAATCAATTAAATAACTTGTGATCATCAATGTATTCAGTAATTGTATGTCTAGATGTTTCTATTTCCATTTCTAATGTGGTAATGGAGATAGGAATAAAATAAGAAAAAGGAATGGAAATACAAATTTGAAATTGAAATTGACATTGAATAGAATATAAATACAAATTAACATGTACATGTAGGAATTGTCATTGAAATTGGTATGTACGTTAAAATCAAATTGAAATAAATTAAAAATTGCAATGTACGCGAAATCTATGTGTTAAAATTTCACACGTACATTGAAATCGATGCGGTAGAAACTGAACAAAGCTGAAATAGAATTAGAACTCAAATGTACACTAAAATCAATGTGTTTGAAAATCACATGAACTTTAAAATAAGCTCATTAAAAATTGAGATGTCCAAGGAAATCAATATGACAAAATATGAGGGTGACATTGAAGAGAAATTGAAATTGACTCTTTTAATGTAACCAATTATGTACAGAGAGAGTTAACAAGTAGTCAAAGAGCACACATGTGAGAAAATGATCATTGAAAACTAGGTCTTATGGTCAATTCACACCTCAGTACCCTTGGACAAATTCCATAGTTGACATGTAGAATTTTTCCACTCGTTAACTCAATCAATTAGATAACTTGTGATATCAATGTATTCAATAATTGTATGTCTAGATGTTTCTATTTCGATTTATAATGTGGTAATGGAGATAGGAATAAGATAAGAAATACAAATGGAAATACAAATTTGAAATTGAAATTGACATTGAATAGAATATAATTCAAATTAACATTGTCATGTAGGGAATGTCATAGAGAATTGGCATGTACATTAAAATTCAAATTGAAATAAAATTAAAAATTGCAATGTACATTGAACAACGTGTTAAAATTTCACACGCTACATTGGAATCAATGCCGCTGAATGAAGCGAAAACTGAAATTGAATTAGAATTGAGATGTACACTAAAATCAATGTGTTTGAAAATCACATGAACTTTAAAATGAGCTCATTAAAAATTGAGATGTCCAAAGAAATCAATGTGACAAAATATGACGGTGACATTGAAGAGAAATTGAAATTGACTCTTTTAATGAAACCAATTATTTACAGATAGAGTTAACAAGTATTCAAAGAGCACACATGTCAGAAAACAATCATTGAAAACTAGGTCTTATGGTCAATTAGCACCTGAGTACCCTTGGACAAGTTCCGTAGTTGACATCTAGACTTTTTCCACTAGTTGACTCAATCAGTTAAATAACTTGTGATCATCAAAGTACTGAGTAATTGTATGCCTAGATGTTTTTATTTCGTTTTCTAATGTGGTAATGGAGATAAGAATAAAATGAGAAATACAAATGGAAATACAAATTTGAAATTGAAATTGACATTGAATAGAATATAAATTCAAATTAACATGTACATGTAGGAATTGTCATAGAAATTGGCATGTGCGTTAAAATAAAATTGAAATAAAATTTAAAATTGCAATGTACATGAAATCAATGTGTTAAAATTTCACACGTACGTTGAAATCAATGCGCTAGAAATTGAACAAAAATGAAATAGAATCAGAACTGAGATGTACACTAAAATCAATGTGTTTGAAAATCACATTAACTTTAAAATAAGCTCATTAAAAATTGAGATGTCCAAGGAAATCAATGTGACAAAATATGAAGGTGACAATGAAGAGAAATTGAAGCTGACTATTTTAATGAAACCAATTATGTATAGAGAGAGTTAACAAGTAGTCAAACAACACACATGTCAAAAAGCGATCATTAAAAACTAGGTCTTATGGTCAATTCGCATCTCAGTACCCTTGGACAAATTCCGTAGTTGACACGCAGACTTTTCCCACTCGTTAACTCAATCAATTAAATAACTTCTGATCATCAGTGGACAGAGTAATTGTATGTTTAGATGTTTCTATTTCGATTTCTAATGTGGTAATGGAGATAGGAATTGTCATAGAAATTGCCATGTACGTTAAAATCAAATTGATATATAAAAAAAAAAAAAATTGCAATGTACATGAAATCTATGTTAAAATTTCACACATAGATTGAAAATCAATGCGCTACAAATTGAACAATGCCTGAAATAAGAATTAGAACTGAAATGTACACTAAAATCAATGTGTCTGAAAACCACATGAACTTTAAAATAAGCTCATTAAAAATTGAGATGTCCAAGGAAATCAATGTGACAAAATATGAAGGTGACATTGAAGAGAAATTGAAATTTACTCTTTTAATGTAACCAATTATGTATAGAGAGAGTTAACAATTATTCAAAGAGCACACATGTTAGAAAATGATCATTCAAAGCTAGGTCTTATGGACAATTCGCACCTCAGTACCCTTGGAGAAATTCCATAGTTGACATGTAGACTTTTTACACTCATTCACTCAATCAATTAAATAACTTGTGATCATCAATGTATTTAGTAATTTTATGTCTAGATGTTTGTATTTCGATTTCTAATGTGGAGATAGGAATAAAATAAGAAATATAAATCCAAATACAAATTTGAAATTGAAATTGACATTGAATAGAATATAAATACAAATTAACATGTACATGTAGGAATTGTCATAGAAATTGGCATGTACGTTAAAATCAAATTGAAATAAAATTAAAAATTGCAATGTACATGAAATCTATGTGTTAAAATTTCAGACGTACATTGAAATCAATGCGCTAGAAACTGAACGAAGATGAAATAGAATTAGAACTGAAATGTACACTAAAATAATGTGTTTGAAAATCATATGAACTTTAAAATAAGCTCATTAAAAATTGAGATGTCCAAGGAAATCAATGTGACAAAATATGAGGGTGACATTGAAGAGAAATTGAAATTGACTCTTTTA